>JAJLZG010000017.1:0-244313 GCA_030572075.1 Yamadazyma ubonensis | reverse complement strand
GTTTCAGAATCCAGTGAAGTTTCAGAATCCAGTGAAGTTTCAGAATCCAGTGAAGTTTCAGAATCCAGTGAAGTTTCAGAATCCAGTGAAGTTTCAGAATCAAGTGAAGAATCTCAATCATCAGAAGAGTCATCATCAAGTGAAGTCTCAGAATCATCAGAAGTTTCTGAATCAAGTGAAGTCTCAGAATCATCAGAAGTTTCTGAATCAAGTGAAGTTTCTCAATCATCAGAAGTCTCAGAATCAAGTGAAGAATCTCAATCATCAGAAGAGTCATCATCGAGTGAAGTCTCAGAATCATCAGAAGTTTCTGAATCAAGTGAAGAATCTCAATCATCAGAAGAGTCATCATCAAGTGAAGTCTCAGAATCATCAGAAGTTTCTGAATCAAGTGAAGTTTCTCAATCATCAGAAGTTTCTGAATCAAGTGAAGTTTCCGAATCAAGTGAAGTTTCCGAATCACCATCATCAAGTGAAGTTTCTCAATCATCAGAAGAATCATCGACTACTGAAGAATCTTTGACAACCGAACAATCTCAATCATCAGAACCATCATCCACTGAAGCTTCCTCATCTAGTGAATTATCGGAAATAACATCTTCCGATATTGAGTTATCTTCTAGTTTACAATTTTCAGAGGAGTCAAGTACCCATTCTTCAAGTGAGTCAATGATTGAACAATCTAGTGAAGTACTAAGCGGAACAGATAGTGGAACGTCTGAAGCATCAAGTGAAATTTCTTCTGCTACCGAATCATCTACTGAAGCAGCAACCACTGAAAGTAGTATTGAAGATGAAGAATCATCCTCAACTGATTTAACAATTTCAAGCCACTTTGAATCTATATCAACAGAATCAGTAATTCCTGTCGAGAGCCAAACATCAGCGGAGCCATCAGAATCTCCAATTGCAACTGATATGCCAAGTGAGTCTCAGCAAGAATCCGTCTCTGAATCATCCATTGATAGTACAACTCAGTTGTCCACCGAATCATCTACTGAACCATCACCAGTTGAACCATCATCTACTGAATCATCCACTGAAACCTATGTTTCAATTACTTCGGAAGTGTCTTCTTTCCCACTGGTGTCTTCTTTCCCACTGGTGTCTATTCCAAGCATGGTTCCACCTTATACCAATTCCTCTGTTCCAATAACTTCCAGCATTCAGTTATCCTCCGAATTTGAATCATCTAGCAGCTACATCACGAGTGATTTGTCTGAGTCTTTGACCTCATCTGCACCATGGATATCTAGTGTTGAAATTGTTCCAACAGAAGCGACCGAATCAAGTATATTGGATGGAACCTCAAGTGAACCAATCCAAGACTTATCCAGTGGATCGGCCACAGTTACTAGTCAAGTCGTCTCTAGTACTGAAGTCAGCGAATTTACAAGCACCACATTAATTGCACCTATTGAATCTTCCACTCAAGAACCAATAATAGAATCTAGTGAAAGTGAAGCCACCACTCCTGAAGCTTTCACAAGTCAACTGTCAAACGATTTAGGCGAAACAAGAGTTGCTACAATTGGATCTTCTGAAATCAATACAGTTTCTTCTGTTGAAGAGTTCCCATCAAGTAGTTGGGATTTGAGTGTAATCACTTCAGAGACTAGTGAAACATTTGCGACTGCTAGTGCTTCTGAATCTTCTGAAACAGAATCCAGTATTTTTGAATCTACATCTTCGGGATTACTGTTTACATCAGTTGAATCGAGTGCTCTTAATGAATTACCATCCCAAACTACCTCAGATGAAGTCTCTATCACCTCAATGGTTTCATCGAGTACAGAAATCGTACCAGAAGAGTCATCCAGTTTAAGTGAGAAGACAGGTGATACTGTACCAGCTAATGAACCAGCAAGTACAACGTTCCACGAAGTACCAGGATCCAATTCGGAACAAGAAAGTATTGGATTACCAAGTGTTTCAAGTGAACCAGTTGTGAGTGAGCCAGTTGTTTCTTCAACTTCTTCATATTTATCTAGTGAAGGTGGAATTTCTACAAAGGATTGGAGTACCTCTCCTACATTTACATCAGATTTACCAACTTCAGGAGAGTCAGCTAGCGAAAATTACACTCAAGACAATGACAATCAAAGTGAAAATAATATCAATAATGGAGAAAATTCAGAAAATCAAGGCTCTCAAACCACAGATTCTATTCAAGGCCAAAGTATCGGAACTTCCGAAAGTAATACGAGCACTGATAATGAAGAGAGTGATAATACAGGCGAGCCAGAAGGTGGAAATTTCAATAACCCAAGCGAGGGACATGGCTCAGAAACCAGTGAGGCTGCTACCCAAATTTCAGATTTCGAAAACCAAACCCTCAGTACTCTGTTTACAAATACCCCAACAGAAACTGAAACAAACTCAGAACCCTACCATTCCTTAAGCCCCGACTTTACGCTTGAGGGTGGGGCTTCAAAATACCACGCCAGTTGGTTAATATTGGCACTTGCCTTAATGTTTATGTTATGATCGATTTATAGAGTTAATACAAATTATACTTTCCGCGTTGCAATTGCTTTCTGCGTTGCAATAATTAGGACTATATCACCACCAGTTTGGGTTGATTAAGCTTATGATCAGCCTTTTGGCGAAAAGTTGCATTCCCGAGCACCCAAAAAGTAACAAAATAAAGAAAAAAATATCTCACAAGTATGGAAATTCGTAAAAGTGGTTTACGGCTACGTTAATACGCAATTTGAGTGATGGGTTAGAGATGATTATACTCTTTCGTGGAGGAGTTGAGACTGGAGAAGTTTTTCTATTGAATCACCGACCTCTGAGCCTGAAGAGCCAGTCGATGTACCAACATCTGAACCTGAAGTCTCGAATTCTGTTACTCATAGCACTTGTAATGATGGAAATACTGGTATTCCACATCTTCCAGAAGAACCCTATTTATCTACTACATTACCATACCCGGAAGATCCAGTAATTTCAGCAACCTTGCCTTATCCTGAAGATCCAGTTCAGTTGGTTTACCTGACCCAGAGACTCAACCAACTGACCCAGAACAAGGTATACCACAACAAAGCGGTGGTGAAGATCCTGATACTCCAGAGCACGAAACTCTAGAACAAGAAATTCCAGAACAAGAAATCCTTGTGCCCCAAGAACCCGAAGTTCAACTCAGAATACCAAACATTCAGTACTCTGATTACCAATACACCAGAAAACACACATAACCCTACAGATCCTGACATGGACCCTTCAACATACCTAGGAAGCATCTGGCTTCAAAAATCGTGCAGTTAGCATTCGTTTGGACATTATTTTCATTTTTAACCGTTTCTTTAGACCTTCAGAGTTTTGTACAAATTTATTTTTTATTTAAGCGCAGCACATAATTGCCTGATTCTTCCATTGCATATTCCTCCACGCCGATGACATTCGAATGCATGCACTGTTGCTATTTGACTCACGGGATCCTATATGTGCGGTGGTTATTAAATAAATGGCTTGGTCATAATCGAACCTGTTTTGAGGGCGATGATATACTTTGTTAGAACTTCAAGGTCCATTCAATTTAAATGAGCAGCTCTTAGCAAGGTGCGACAATGGCTGCAAACTTTAAAATGAGTGGATCAAGATTCGAATAGCGTATAAAAAATGTTTCAATAGTCCAAAAAGTTATATTCAGCTTACTAAGAGATAGGAGTAGGTCTAAAAATTTTTTATGCATGATGGGTTATTTTACTGTGTATTGTGTTAGTTATATACTTTGGAAATATTCAGAACCGAGGTAAAAAGGTTAGTAAAAACACAAGGCAAGTTGAAGCCATGATAATAAAAGTCAATTGAAACTCTGGGTTTAAACTTTAAGTTCAAGTGCTTTTTTTTCTTTTAATATTATGAGTTTTTTAGGGCTTAGTAAGATTTCTAATTTCCATAATAATTGAAGAAGTTGAGGTATTTTAAAATTTGTCAAAATTGCAAAAAAATAATAAAAATTGATATCGAAAAGTTACCGATAATTTGACACTACAATTAATCATAAACATTAACGAATAAATACTACTTACATGTTATCTAAAATGTCATCCCCATAATTAAAATCAGACATTTTCACAGAGTCTGAGGGTAGATAATCGGTATCCAACAAAATGGATTTTGGGTCGAGATCCAACTCACCATTGGGTAGATTAATTGATTCACTAATATTAGCATTATTATGCCCATGGTGATGATTATATATAGGTTTATGGACATGACCCATGCTCATAAGTTTCTGATGTGATGGAGACCTAGATCTGGAGACAATTGACAGTGAACGTCTCACCAAATCTGGTCTGCTATTTCCATCAGGAGCGGCAGTAGAAGTAGGGGAATTCAACCGATGATTATCAAGTCTATTAGTTAAAGAAGACACCGATCCGTTATTATTATTATTGAACAGGTCACTGTGTCCAAACAATGAAAGGGGATTATTGAATTGGTCAACCACAGGGCTTGAAGATCTCTTGATACTTTCCAGGCGCAGTAACAGTCCAGTGGGAGGATTGGTAAGGGAATAAACTGAGTTGGAATCACTTTCAAAATCACTTAAATCGTTAGAAATTCCATCATTTAAAGCAGCTGAATTCGCCAATACCAGTCCACCACTTGGATAAGAATCCATTAGAAGTCCAAATCTGGAGGGACTATTGACCTGATCATCAAATTCAAGATCTTCTCCAAGTCCTTGCTGAGATTCAGGATCAGGTTTTATTACAGGTTTTGACTCTTTTCGCTCAATTCTAGAATCTCTAAGATCTCTATCTCTCTCCTCAGATGAGTTGACCATTTCAGGTTTTGAGTGATGAGCAAATCTACGACTATCTCTTTCAGCTTCTTGAGGATTATAATTAGCAGCAATAAGAGCTCCATTTTCCCATTCCATGGGTAGATTTTTTAGAATTCCTTCCTCTTTAATTAAGTAAGAAATCACTTTATTTATTGGAACAAGTACATCGTCTTCAGAAGATACTTCATTTAAATTGACACTTTCATTTTCTGTCATTACTAGTTCATTCAAAAATGGTAGATGTGGTGCAGATAACTGGACAATTTTTTCAAACAGTTTTGTAATTAAATCAAGTCTTGTCTCTAAGAGTTCCACATAACCAGCAGGTACATGCTTGTCTTTTGGTTTCTTTTTATCAGAAAACACACAAATTTTATTATCTTGAGTACACCTATTACAAGGCTTTTTACCATCACATTTGGTCTTCTTTATTCTGCATGAATCACAAGCCTTACCAACTCTTTTCTTACGTTGCAAATGTTGATGAGACAGGGGATGATAATCATCAGGCAGGGATGGTGCAGTGGTTAGCATTTCATGTATAAATTTATGGAATTAACAATTACTGAGGAGAGTAATTGATAGAAATATTAACAAGGATGAGAACAACTCATAAATATAAACGGCTGGATAATTACGGACTTATAAGTAAAAAAAAAATGTCATATACCTGGTAGTGATTATCCGGTTTTGATGCGGTGCGCGCAGGGTAAATACGGCAAATCCGGCTGGAACGGTAAGGGTGCAATTTAGAGGTAGGAAAGTCGAGAAAGCTGGTGGTGAAAGCAGAATGTACGTAGAATCTATCAGTACGAATGCGATTGTTAAAAGTGGAATTTTAAACTTGATAGAAAAGGATATGTACTCAAGAGTGACTTGCCCTGGATTGAGAATTGGTGATGAGGTTTGGGGCTCTGGGCAAATTATATGAGGTAGAAAGATTAAAGAAGAAGGATCTATACCCGAAATCCCGTTTATTTACATTATACAACCGAGTCTGGTGATACAATAAGATGTATAGAATGCATAGAATGTTTCTAGAATTCTCTCGATTTTACCAAGATCAGATGCTTTACTCAGTCAAGGAACTGATAAGGTTAAGACTATGGCTGATATTATTATCGAAAGAACTTTCTAGTAATATTCAATTGATTAAAACATTAGTGACTTATTGCCTGAGTTTATGAATTTGCAACCACATTTCCTAAAAGCAACTAACCTGATTTCGCTATCTAATATAGGTGCACTTATCAAATCGCAAAATGAAAATCATTTATTTTAGACTGCAATTTATCATGATTATTTATTCTTTTTAAATATTTAAATTGAGCAATTGATTCTGAAAAATACTGAAATCTTAATTACAAAATGGTTCCACTTCTTAAACTTCAAAATGGTAACATGATTCCTCACTTGGGATTTGGATGCTACAATCTTGGCACAAGCGTAACGTCTAATGTGGTATATTCTGCTTGTAAAGCAGGATTTAGGCTATTCGATACAGCAGTTCTTTACCATAATGAAAGAGAAGTTGGTGAAGGAATTGCAAAATGGCTTCAGGAGAATCCAAACTCCCTCAAGGATATTATTTATACCACCAAATTATGGAACAGTCAATGTGGTTATAACGCAGCCAAAGCTGCGATCGATGAATGTCTTGATGATGTTAAGCAATTGGGATACATTGATTTGTTACTTATCCACTCTCCGTTGTGTGGACCTAAAGATCGTCTTGAAACTTGGAAAGCAATGCAAGAAGCTGTAGATGAAGGAAAAGTTAAACAAATTGGAGTATCTAACTATGGTATTCACCATCTTGAACAATTGTTAAATTGGGATGGTTTGAAATACTATCTACAAGTCAATCAGATTGAAATAAGTCCTTGGTTAATGAGACAAGAGATAGTAGCCTGGTGCCATGATCACGATATTGCAGTTGAGGCATATGCTCCATTAACTCATGGGCAAAAACTTAGAAGACCACCATCAGAAGTTCAGGCATTGATGGATAAATACGATGTTCTGGCAGTCCAAATATTGTTAAGATGGTCTATCCAAAAAGGATTAATCCCCTTGCCTAAAACAAAGACAATTGACAGATTAGCAGGTAATATAGATGTTTTTGAGTTTGAATTAACAAAGGAAGAAATGAACAGTTTAGACCATCCTGATGCCTATGAGCCTACAGATTGGGAGTGCACAGATGCTCCATAAATATCCAACATATGATTTAAACAATCAGATTTGATTTAAATAACCAGATTATGTTCCCTATATTACCCAGTTTATAGCAAAAGTATAGCCCGTTTTATGCACAAATTTCGCAACCGTTACACGAAAAATACCTTGAACCTGTGAATCGGACAAGCGGAAGGGGAAGATAATTGATATTTCAATCAATTGACTTAATATACATTATCAATTGTATAAATAGTTGAATTGAATCCACTATTGAAGCCCTAGTATTTTTCACGTTAAACCAGTTAAATGTCACGACCCCACACTTGTGAACCTTAATAGTTCCTTTCTTCCGTAATTGAGCCGAATGCTACCGGGGCAAAACCTGAACAATAAATTCGCACTTAAGCACTAAAAAATACTTCGTCGCCGCACATGCTACCACCCGGCGGTGAAGTCTCGGGGCAGTCGCCGGGTGAGATATATAAAGGTACCGCGGGAGGGTGGTTTGCTATCCCGGTGTTAATCGTAGACTTCAGACCCTAAGTAATAAAATCGGGTTTAAGTGAATTGAAATAGAATGATCTTGTATTTATTAAGCTGATTAATTGAGTTAATAATCAATTAATTGACCAATTAAATCTTAACTACTACCGTCATTTTCGATGGCGCCATCGCCGAACAAGCCGCACGTTAACGCAAGAGAGTAGTCCGAATTTTACCCTTGAACTTTACTCAAAAATACTTCGAGCTCGCTCAAAATTACTACGAATAAAAATAAATTTTACTACCATCATGGACGCGGGGCTCGGACTTCACCACCCGATTTAGTACTATCAGGCATAACTTAATTCTATTAGCCAGTTGTAAATTAAAATCGTGCGCGAACCTCCCGCCCCCCCGATCTCATGGATACCTTTCACCCGTTGGAGCAAAAGTATATAAATCTGTGAAATTGCCCAATTGCAAAAATTTTTATCATTGAATAAATCTTTTTTAATAAATTATAATGGCTATTACTGTTGGTATTAACGGTTTCGGTAGAATCGGTAGATTAGTTTTGAGAGTTGCTCTCTCCAGAAAGGACATTAATGTCGTCGCTGTTAACGACCCATTTATCGCTCCTGAATATGCTGCTTACATGTTCAAATACGATTCTACTCACGGTAGATACTCTGGTGAAGTTACCAGTGAAGGTGATGATTTAATCATTGATGGTCACAAAATCAAGGTTTTCCAAGAACGTGACCCAGCTGCTATCCCATGGGGTAAATCCGGTGTTGATTACGTTATTGAATCTACCGGTGTTTTCACCAAATTAGAAGGTGCTCAAAAACACATTGATGGTGGTGCTAAGAAGGTTATCATTACCGCTCCATCTGCTGATGCCCCAATGTTTGTTGTTGGTGTTAATGAAGAAAAATACACTCCAGATTTAAACATTGTTTCTAATGCTTCTTGTACTACTAACTGTTTAGCTCCATTAGCTAAGGTTGTTAATGACAAATTCGGTATTGAAGAAGGTTTAATGACCACCGTTCACTCCATCACCGCCACTCAAAAGACTGTTGATGGTCCATCTCACAAGGACTGGAGAGGTGGTAGAACTGCTTCTGGTAACATTATTCCATCTTCTACCGGTGCTGCTAAGGCTGTTGGTAAGGTTATCCCAGAATTAAACGGTAAATTGACTGGTATGTCTTTGAGAGTCCCAACCACCGATGTTTCCGTTGTTGATTTAACCGTTAGATTAAAGACCCCAGCTACTTACGAAGAAATTTCTAAGGCTATCAAGGATGCTTCTGAAGGTTCTTTGAAGGGTGTTTTAGGATACACTGAAGATGCTGTTGTTTCTACCGATTTCTTAGGTTCAAACTACTCTTCTATCTTTGACCAAAAAGCTGGTATCTTATTATCCCCAACTTTCGTTAAGTTGATCTCTTGGTACGATAACGAATTCGGTTACTCCACCAGAGTTGTCGACTTATTGGAACACGTCGCTAAGGCTTCTAATTAACTAGCCGTGGACCACTCCAAATTGTGAGCTGAAGGTTTGGTAACACAAACATGAAGAATATATATTTTATATATCAATTTACAAAAATAGTAATAATGGTAGATCAGTTCCTTTTTCAAAGTTTTTAACAGTTGCTTTTTTGGTTCCAGCCTTTTCTGCAAGATTAAATCGCAAAATTACTTTTGAAAAAGAAAGCCATTGTGTATATTGTTAATAAGGTCCAAATTTCTTGGAAATTTGCTGGTCTAAAAATATATGGCACAAACATTAGGATTCAATTCTGCTTCCTGTAATTACTAATATGCTTGCAGTAAATTATGCTTGCTACTGTAGCCGATAAAAATTTCAGCTTTAACCTAACAAATACCAAGACCCTTTAAACAAAGACCCTTGTATTCTAATTTCAGTGGAAACCAAGCCCTCAATTCTATTGTAACGGGTCGGCATAATTTACTTTGAATTGCTTGGATTGACATGTGGCTGAACTTTTGTGATTGTTGTGAACTTGGCAAATTTAAGTAAGTTAAAAAGCATCGCGTGAGCTAAGACACATTAAACAGAGGATAAACGTAAATACAAAACAAAACAGCATTCTCAAAATACGGGAGGTTTAAGACTTAATAGTTAACAATACCGGGGATTATTTTACAAGATCTTCAAATATTGACCGTTTTTCAATATTAATTCCCCTTTCAGATCCTTAACACCGCGAATTGTTTATCCACTCATGAATACTAACGTGTATACGGTGCATAAATCTAGCAAGAGGTTAGCATTTGACTCTGAATTAACACAACCATTATTAACCACACTATATAATCACGTCATAGGATTGGATAAGTTTGACAAATTAAGTAAAGATGAAGTTATTAGTAACTCTAGTATTCATCAGGAAATATCGCCTGATTTTCCACCAGTAATAACCATAAATTCGAGTTTCCGAGTTTTAAATTCCAGCATTATTTTAGCCAATAACTCAAACCAAAACATTATTTTGGTAGAGTCAAATTTCACTCCGGTGATTCTACAGTTCTTTGAAACCAATTGTAGATGTGTTTTAGTTCCATACAAAAATGAAGTATCTAACGTTTTCGGTAAAATCGTAAACTCTTGGTACGATGCCAATTATTTACAAAACGAGGACCATAAACAAACATGTGAAGTTACCGCTCCGCTTCTAAGAAATATTGAATTAATCTATTGTACCAACAATAAGAAACTTACCCAAGTCGCAATTAGTATCCCGCCCGAGGATACGGCTAAATTTTTACCCGATATATTTACAAAGCTTGAGATTTTTTTTAGAGACAACACATCAATTCAACTATCCAACCTTAATGTAATTAAGATATTCAGTGAAGGGCTTACAATTTTAGGTGATTTAAAATCAGAGGACATTCGGGTAAGGATTGGCAGCCAAACTACCGTTCCGTTTCAAGTAAAATTAATCGCATGTATACAGGAGGGCTGAGTCAAAAGTGTGGGATAATCTACAATATACGTTGAGTTTCTTTTCACGGCCGGATGCAAATTTTATCGGTGGTTTTTTTGCAGTCAATCCGGTCGGTTTAAACCGTAATTAATTCTCGTCCCGCGAAAAAAATGTCTGGTCTAAAACTTAAACCAAATTCATGCGCGATCGTGCGCCACTCTCGTACTAAGTTTGTACGACAACAGATTAAGTTACGAAGGTGTGATTAAGTCGCACCAGAGTGTTACGAAGTGCGGACCAAAATGGCACAAGAATTATGTCGGTGCGGCACGGATGTAATAAACCCAACCCGCATTTATTATTGTTTCGGGACGGGTGGGAAATATAATCATTTTATCCCCGGTCCGATTAAATCGCTTCCTAACTGGGGTAGGTAACTAGCCGTGTAAATAATTGATTCGTCATTTTATGAAAAATATATAAATATCCATCTTCTTCACAAACTCTGTTTTTTAAGATATTTTCAGTAATTTATAAATTTTATTAAAAGGACCCTGTCAAATATGTCCTCTTCAGATGCATCTGCTGCAAAGTCAGATACTGGTAAGAGTGAAATTTATAAATCTACAAGCAATCCTTCTGAGTCTGAAGAGAGAGTTTACACTGGATTTGACGAAAATGTTGATGACGAAGTTCGTTCTCTTGCTCGTCAAGCCACTAGAAATAGTCAAACTGGAAATGGCTTATCATTGAGTAGAACTTTAACAAGTCTTTCAAGTGCCCCAGGAGTTTCTCCATATAGTGATACTGATCATTTAGATCCAAGATTAGATCCTAACTGTGATGAATTTGACTCTAAATTTTGGATTAAGAATTTAAGAAAATTGACTGAATCGGACCCTGACTATTATAAGCCTTCTAGTTTAGGGGTCGCATTTAAGGATTTGAGATGTTATGGTACAGCCGTAGATGCTGACTACCAATCAAATTTTGGAAATGGGGTTTACAAATATATTAGTCAATTTATTCAAAAATTTACTGTTGATGAAGAAACTTCAACATTCAGTATTTTAAAACCAATGGAAGGTTTAATTCGTCCTGGTGAATTAACTGTGGTCTTAGGTCGTCCTGGTGCGGGTTGTTCCACTTTCTTAAAAACTGTCGCAGTTCAAACATACGGGTTCAAAGTTGATAAAACTTCTACTATTAGTTATAGTGGTCTTTCTCCAGAAGAAATTTCTAAACACTATGATGGTGAAATTGTTTACTGTGCTGAAACTGAAAATCATTTCCCTCAATTAAGTGTTGGTGATACCTTAAATTTTGCTGCTAGAATGAGAACTCCAGAAAATAGACCTTTGGGGGTTTCAAGAGAAGATTATGCTACACACATGGCTGATGTTGTTATGGCTACTTATGGTTTATTACATACCAAAAACTCCAAGGTTGGTAATGATTTCATTAGAGGTGTTTCTGGTGGTGAAAGAAAGAGAGTCTCTATTGCTGAAGCTGCATTATCTCAATCTAAGGTTCAATGTTGGGATAACTCTACTAGAGGTTTAGATTCTGCTACTGCTTTAGAATTCGTTAGAGCTTTAAAAACTTCTGCTAGAGTTCAACAAACCACTCCATTAATTGCTATCTACCAATGTTCTCAAGATGCTTATGATTTATTCGATAAAGTTCTTTTATTGTTTGAAGGTTACGAAATTTACTTTGGTAGCTCAGCAGATGCTAAACAATACTTTTTAGACATGGGTTACGATTGTCCTGCAAGACAAACCACTGCTGATTACTTAACTTCTATCACTAACCCAGCTGAAAGAATTATTAGACCAGGTTTCGAAGGTAAAGTACCAAACACTCCAGTTGAATTTTACGACTACTGGAGAAAGTCTCAAGATAGAACCAAATTACTTGGTGAAATCGATCAATTCATTGCTGACACTCAAAACCACAAGGAAGAATTCAAGGAACATCATCATGCTAAACAATCCAAGAAATCTAGACCAGGTTCTTCCTACACTGTTTCTTTCGGTATGCAAGTCAAATATATCGTCAACAGAAACTTGAAACGTTTTATTGGTGATCCATCTATTTCTTTGTTCTCGGTTTTTGGTAATATTTCCATGTCCTTAATTGTTGCTTCGGTTTTCTACAATTTAGATAGCGATACTAGTTCTTTCTATTACAGAACTGCTGTTATTTTCTTTGCTACTTTGTTTAATGCTTTCTCGTCACTTTTGGAAATTTTCAGTTTGTACGAAGCTAGACCAATTGTTGAAAAACATAAGACTTATGCTTTATACCATCCAGCAGCTGATGCGATGGCGTCTATTGTTTTTGAATTACCTGCTAAATTTATCAGTGGTACCGGTTTCAATATCATTATCTACTTTATGTGTAATTTGAAGAGAGAAGCTGGTGCATTCTTTTTCTTCCTTATGGTTGGTATTTCTGCTACATTAACGATGTCCCATGTGTTTAGAACCATTGGTGCTGCCACTAAATCGTTATATGAAGCCATGACTCCTGCTTCTATCTTATTATTGCTTTTGGTTGTTTACACTGGTTTTGTTATTCCATTCCCAAATATGTTAGGATGGTCTAAATGGATCAAACACTTGAATCCAGTTTCATATACTTTCGAAGCTTTGATTGCAAATGAATTCCATGGTAGAGAATTTCCTTGTAGTCAATGGATTCCTGCAGGTCCTGGTTATCCAACAAGTGGTGAATCAATTGCTTGTGATGTTGTTGGTGCTGAACCTGGTAACCCAATTGTTAATGGTGACAAGTATATTAAGGCTGCTTATGATTACTCTTGGAGTCATGCTTGGAGAAATTTCGGTATCAATATTGGTTTTATCATCTTCTTCTTCTTTACTTACATTGTTCTTTGTGAATACAATAAAGGTGCTAGACAAAAGGGTGAAATCTTATTATTCCAAAGATCTCAATTACAAAAGATCAGAAAGAGTAAAAAGGTCGATTTGGAAACTGGTGCTGCTGAAAAGGGTTATGAAAATGAATATGAAAGCAGTGAAGCTAAATTGGAAGATAAGAACATTGAAAAGAACGATAACATTTTCCACTGGAGAAACTTGACTTACCAAATTAAGATTAAGAATGAGGATAGAGTCATTTTGAATAATGTTGATGGTTGGGTTAAACCAGGTCAGGTTACTGCTTTGATGGGTGCTTCTGGTGCTGGTAAAACTACTTTGTTGAATGCTTTGAGTGAAAGATTAACTACTGGTGTTATTACAAGTGGAACAAGAATGGTTAATGGACATGATTTGGACTCCTCTTTCCAGAGATCTATTGGTTACGTTCAACAACAAGATTTACATTTAGAAACCTCTACTGTTAGAGAAGCTTTGAAATTCTCTGCTTATTTAAGACAACCTGAAACTGTATCAAAGAAAGATAAGGATGCTTATGTTGATTTTATCATTGGATTATTGGAAATGGAAAAGTATTCTGATGCTGTTGTTGGTGTTGCTGGTGAAGGTTTGAATGTTGAACAAAGAAAGAGATTGACTATTGGTGTTGAATTGGTTGCTAAGCCAAAACTTTTGGTATTCTTGGATGAACCTACTTCTGGTTTAGATTCTCAAACTGCTTGGTCTATTTGTAAGTTGATTAGAAAGTTGGCCGATCATGGTCAAGCTATTTTGTGTACTATCCATCAACCTTCAGCTATTTTATTGAAAGAATTCGACAGATTATTGTTCTTGCAAAAGGGTGGTAAAACTGTTTACTTTGGTGATTTAGGTGATGAGTGTACTACTTTGATTAACTACTTCGAAAAGTATGGTGCTCATAAGTGTCCTCCAGAAGCTAACCCTGCTGAATGGATGTTGGAAATTGTTGGTGCTGCTCCTGGTTCTCATGCTAATCAAGACTACCATGAAGTTTGGAGAAACTCCACTGAATTTCAAGACGTGCAAAAGGAATTGGACTTTTTCGAAACTGAATTATCTAAGAAGCCAAAGGATGACTCTCCTGAAAGTATGAAGTCTTATGCTTTACCAATCCACAAGCAATACTTTATTGTTACCAAGAGACTTTTCGAACAGTACTGGAGAACTAATGTCTACTTATACTCCAAATTTGTAATGGTTATTCTTTATTCGATTATTAATGGGTTCTCGTTCTTCAAGGCTAACAAGAGTGTTCAAGGTTTACAGAATCAAATGTTCTCGATTTTCATGATGTTGACAATTTTCCAAACTTTAGTCCAACAATATGTTCCAATGTTTGTTAAGCAAAGAGATATTTATGAAGTTAGAGAAAGACCTTCAAAGACTTTTGGTTGGGTTCCATTTATTCTTGCTCAAATCACCGCTGAAATTCCTTGGTGTATCCTTGTTGGTACAATTTCTTTCTTCTGCTGGTACTATCCAATTGGTTACTACAACAATGCTGTTCCTACTGATACCGTTAATGAAAGAGGTGCTCTTGTTTGGTGGTTATTGGTGTTATTCTACATTTACACTTCTTCCATGGGTCAACTTTGTATTTCATTCATGGAACTTTCTGATAATGCTTGTAACTTGGCCAGTTTGTTATTCTCGTTCTGTCTTATTTTCTGTGGTGTTTTGGCTTCTGCTGATGCTATGCCTCGTTTCTGGATTTTCATGTACAGATGTAATCCATTTACGTACCTTGTTAGTGCCGTTATTTCCACTGCTTTAGCTGATTCTGACACTCAATGTGCTGAGAAGGAATTGACTGTTTTCAGTCCACCAAGTGGATTGAGTTGTGGTGAATACATGGAAGATTACATGAAAGTTGCTGGAGGTTACTTGATTGATGCTGCTAATAAATCTGAATGTCAGTTCTGTAAGATTGCTTCTACCAATGCTTTCTTGAAACAAATTGCTGCTAACTACTCATTGAGATTCAGAGACATGGCTATTTACATGGCTTTCATTGGTATTAACTGGGCCCTCACTTGTGGACTTTACTGGTTGGCTAGAGTACCAAAGAAGTCTAAGCAAAGAAAGTCAGCTTAATTTATTAATACCATCGCTGACAATTATAGAAAAAAATATCGTTTTGTTTCAGTTCATTATAATACTTAATATGTCTACAATATATGTAAATATTAATTTTGAGTAGAAATCTAGAATTTTTTTGTTACCAGCCCTTGAAAATTAAAATGGTCCCTGCAGGAATAAAAATTGGTCGAACGAAATTCTACATAAATTGATTATACTCAAGAGGAAAAGTAGGATTTTCCAGTTTCTATGTATTCCTGCAATAACCGAGGATCATGCTGCACGATTTTGAGGTTTGTTTTATGTTTATGAGTCATAAATTTAAGTATACATATCTATGACTCAGTAAGTACTAACATTTTGAGGGTCTTACTAAAGTATAAATAGGGTCTCATAAACCTAGTATATCATCAGAAACATTTAACTACGAAGTTAGCTGAAGCCTTAAGAATAAGAAGCGATTTACCTAAAAGAATAGGCTCATAAAAGCAAAGAATAAGAGACAATGCTAAAGTGCAGGATGGTGATGAACCCTCTGAAGAACTTGACCTGCTCGTTTAAGAGTTGAAACAGACATACTTTGAACACTAAAAGAGATTGCTGAAATAAACTTGATTAATCCAGAGGTCATTCTTGGGTTCATTTTTTTTTTGACTTGAATACGTATCAAAAAGGATTTGAATATCGCAGTTGCAAAATAATGAATCCTCATTAAGAAGACTGTTTGTAAGGCCTTAATGAAGAGAGATTCTTTGAACAAGCGAACTGAACTTTTACAGTTCACCATAGACTCAGGAAATGTTTTTAACAACTTCAACTACTCTAAGCTGGAAATTAAAATTGTTTCACTTGTTAATACGGCCGATTTACAGAGATAACTGGATATTTTATCGAGATACCTCAGAGTACTTGATCAGGGATTCAAGAACTAAACTGGAAAGTTGACTTTGAAGAAGCAATTGAAGGAGATATTCACGAAAAGCAAAGAAAGGAGGAGGTCTTATTTCTTTTGAGCTATGATTTTGTAACTGAATGTCTTATTTATTGAAGACCATTGGTCACTTAAACTTATGGTTTCCTAAGACAAGTAAGATTGATATCAGGTGTATGCGAAAAACCTGAAGATCCCAAAGGCCTTGTTTCCAGCCTGAAGTGGCTCTAAGGCTTCATAGATCCTTAAACTATTAGTTAGGCAACCCAGGATTGCCATTTTTTTATTATCTTTTTTTAAGGCCTGGCATTATTTAGATATCATTTACCTTATCATTACTACTAATTACTACCACCGGGATATGGTTTGAGCAGAGGGCGGTTATCGGGAAATTTTCGGCGGTCTGGGCCTTAATCCAGACAGACTCGTTCTTCGGAACACGATTCTATGATTTACGACATAATTATTAGCATTTACTTTTAATAAACGAACTTAAAGTTCAAAATCTGTAGCTATTTTTTAATTTTCAGTGCAGTCTCATTTTAGGTGGGGGCTGGAAAAAGAGGTAAATTGGAAGTATAAGTTGCCTATATAAAGAGGATGTATTGATTTAAGAGAAAAGCCCGAGGAGGTCAAAAAACAGGTTTTAAAACCCAATATTGCCAGCCTTAAGTTTTAAATTGAATTTTGCAGTCTCGCCTCGAAATACCAAGATTCATGGATTTATCGCTGCCAATTGAATTTACGGGCAGATAATAATATCGCAAAATACATGAATAAAATGGTGATTGGAAAGCCAATAGTGAAGTGAAGTTATCACTAAAACTCGGCTTTTATTAACCATATTGAAAATAATAATATCCGTCATTCACCACCTCTACACGACTCTTAAAATAATTCCACTGTCGCCCACAATTAGGCTACCCTGGCAAGTGAAAATTTAATAATAACTCGCGCGTAGATCTCCAAAAATTTTAAACACGTAGATACTTTTCATGAGTTCAAGTGTTAAAAACAATAACGCTGAAGGGTTAAGTCGTAGGACCCGAAGCCAGGCCAAGGCTGAAAAGGAATCCGGTGATATACAACCAATTGAAGTGGATGCTGCCGATGAAAAATTGGAACGTGATGAAGAATTGAAACAATTTCAAAATTCATTAGCTTCTTTTGAATCTTGGTTTGGTCCAATTTTTTTCACTGCTTTATCGTTTGCTGTTAGATTATACAGAATCTCCATCAATGATAGTGTGGTTTGGGATGAAGCCCATTTTGGTAAGTTTGGTTCTTACTACTTAAGACACGAATTTTACCATGATGTTCACCCACCTTTAGGTAAAATGTTAGTTGGTTTATCAGGATACATAGCTGGTTATAATGGATCATGGGATTTCCCAAGTGGAGAAAAGTTCCCTGATTACATTGACTATACCAAAATGAGAATTTTCAATGCTACTTTCTCTTCTTTATGTGTTCCATTAGCTTACTATACTTTTAAGGAAATTGGATTTCAAACCATTACCACTTGGTTATTCACCACCATGGTTTGTTTGGAATTGAGTTACGTCACTTTGGGTAGATTCATCTTGTTAGACTCCATGTTATTATTTTTCACGGTTGCAACCGTTTTCTGTTTCCTGAGATTCCACAACATTAATGTTATTCCTGAAAAATCTTTTACCAGAAAGTGGTGGAAATGGTTATTATTGACCGGATTTTCAATTGGATGTACTTGTTCTGTTAAAATGGTTGGTTTACTTGTTACTGCATTGGTTGGAATTCACACCATTGTTGACTTATGGAACAAGTTTGGTGACAAAAATCTCAACTGGTCAAAGTACATTTACCACTGGATTGCCAGAATTATTGGTTTGATCATCGTTCCACTTTGTATCTTTATGACATGTTTCAAAATCCATTTTGATTTATTGTACAAGAGTGGTACTGGTGATGCTAACATGTCTTCTCTTTTCCAAGCTAACTTGTTAGGAAGTGATGTTGGTGGAGGTCCAAGAGATGTTGGTTTGGGTCACTCTATTGTTACTTTAAAGAATCAAGGTTTGACTGGAGGTTTATTACACTCTCACGTTCAAACTTTCCCAGAAGGTTCTAAGCAACAACAAGTTACTACTTACTCCCATAAGGATTCCAATAACAACTGGGTTTTCCAAAGAAAGAGAGGTTTACCACACTACGATACAAAAACTAACAATGATACTGAACCTGTTTATCATGGATTAGAAGTCAGATTACTTCACCCAATGACCGGAAGAAACTTACATTCCCACGATATTGAAGCTCCAGTTTCTAAAAGCCACTACGAAGTTGCTGGTTACGGAAACATGACTATTGGTGATGCCAAAGATAATTGGGAAGTTGAAATTGTTGAACAATCAGGTAACGAAAACTCTTCTATTTTGCACCCATTATCTACTTCTTTCAGATTAAGAAACGTTCCAATGAACTGTTACTTAGGTGTTACTGGTTCTTCATTACCAGCTTGGGGGTTCAGACAAGGAGAAGTTGCTTGTTTTAAAGATCCTTTCAAGAAAGATAAGAGAACTTGGTGGAATATTGAATCACATCTTAACGTATTGATGCCACCACCACCAGAGGGATTCAAATTACCAAAGACCAGATTTATCAGAGACTTTATTCAACTTAATTTGGCTATGATGGCTACAAACAATGCTTTAGTTCCAGATGGTGAAAAACAAGATGATTTAGCATCTTCTGCTTGGCAATGGCCAACTTTGAATGTTGGTATTAGATTATGTTCTTGGGCTAATGAGAAGGTTAAATACTTTTTAATTGGAAGTCCTGCTACTACGTGGACTTCTACCGTTGGTGTTTTCGTATTTGCCGGTTTAGTTTTATTCTACATTATTAGATGGCAAAGACAAATCAATGATTTCGACGGTAAAGCTAAAGAATTACATTTATTTACCATGGGAGGTATTTACCCAATGTTTGGTTGGGGATTACATTTCTGTCCTTTCCTTATCATGGGAAGAGTCACTTACGTCCATCACTATTTACCAGCATTATATTTTGCAATGATGGTGCTTTGTTTCGAAATTGAATACTTTACTTTACCATTAAAGAACAGTAAAAACAAAGCTTACAATTTGATTTACGTGCTAATCTATTCTTTATTCTTTGGTGCTGTTGTTGGATGTTTCTGGCACTGGAGATACCTTTCTTGGGGTATGGAAGGTCCAAAGGCCAATTGGGCTTATTTGGACTTATTACCAACTTGGAGAATCGCCAATGAAAATAATCAGTAGTCAATATATGCTTGTTTAAATAGTATTGAGTTTGTAGATAATATGTTTTCGATGCGCACTAATCATTAATTACTAATGATACATACATTAAGAAATACCCTTATAAGGCTGATTAAACCTAGACCTTTACGGTTTAGTTATCCAGTATTTCACAGAGCATATTCTGTCCAACCCCGTACACTTAAAGCATCAACCCTCAAACATCCTGTAAATGATTTTGCCAAAACAAAACTTGTCACTGGTAAAACTTCAATGAAAATCGCAATAACTGAAAGAGCTGGTAATAAACTAAATGAAATAGCAGTTTCTGATGAAAATCCAAATTCGGCTTTATTGATTAAAGTAGAAAGTGGGGGATGTCATGGATTCCAATATGATATTAAATTAACAGATTTATCCGAAGAACTTAAAAAGAATAATGACCTACTTGTATTTAAAAGAACCAGCCCATCACAGAACGCACAAATAATAATCGACGAAAGTTCACTACAAATTTTACAAGATTCAAAATTAGATTACACAACAGAACTTATAGGGAGTCAATTTAAAATAGTTGAAAGTCCATATACTTCATCACTGTGTGGATGTGGTAGTTCATTTGATTTTGATTTTGATAAATTAGCTCAAGAAAAAGGAGATATATAGCATTTTAAATGAAAATATTTATTGACTAAGTAGATAATAATTCATTAATTGAATCGATTGATTTTCTTGCAAAAAACTTAACATCTGTATCATTATCATTAACTAAAATTTCAAGATTTGGTAAAACGATTAATTTAATTGATTCATTAGCATTTGGTAATTTATTTTCAATTAAAGTTTCAGCAATTCTTAAGTAGCTTGTTGCCAAATTAAATCTGATATTTGGAACTTTATCATTGATTAAATCATTTAAGAATGGTAATATTTTATCGGTAATGGTTTGGTTATCTAAAACTGGAATTAATTCAGTTATGGTAAATACACAAGTTATTCTTATAATAAAACTTGCAAAATCAATATTAATCTCATCATTATCATCATTATCATCATGGATAGTATCATCATTGTTATCATTGTTATTAATGTTTTTCAAACTTGAATTAGTTTGGGAATTAGATTTGATCAAAATTAACTTATCTATAACATATTTGTTTGCCCAATCGGATCCAAATATTTTAGTGATCAACTTTAAATTCTTTACACTTGCTTCTCTTATAGCATAAACAGAATCCCATAACCATGATAAACATAAGGATAATAATTCTTTATTGAAAAATTCTTCACCTAGTTGATCAGCTAATTTTGGAATATATTCAATAATTGCTAATCTGACTCTCCATTTAGAATCTTGTGCTAATTCGGTGATTGCTGGGAGTAAATTTGTGGTTAATAAGTTAATTCCAATGGTTTCATTAACAATTGATAAATTAGAGATAATGTTTAATCTGACTTCGGGGAACTCATCTTTTAACATGTTAAGGAATATTGGTAATAATTTATCAATGGTAGATTGTTTAGATAAAATAGATGATAATTCAGTGATATTAAGTGCTAATGAACTTCTAACATTTTCATGCAAATCTTGACTTAATTCATTAACAACCGGTAAAATCTTAGATAAAATGATAGGCTTTAAGTTTTCGAAATTATTCAATAATTTACAGAAACCTGGCAATTGTTTTGCAATGGCTTTTCTAACTTCACCTTCAATATCTCTCATTAATGAAATGAATGGTTCAATCAATTTAGATAAGTTTAGTTCTTCATTGATGAAATTTTCAGAAATCTTATTAAATCTGTCAGCAGCTGTGTATCTTACTCTCCAGCTATCATCACTCATCAATTTTAATGAATTGTTTAAAAACTCATTATTGTAGCTCAGATCACCAATTTTTTGAAAGTATTCCAAAATTGCAATAAGAACATCGATACTTAAGAATTTGACAGAATCTTGGTCATCGTCAATCAAATGTTGGAACATTTTACTAATAATTTCCCAGTCCTTGTTATTGATTTCGTTTAATTTATCTTTGTTATTTGCAGTGAAATCAGTCAATTTATTGATGATTTCAGGTAAACTTGCAGCAGCACTTCTTCTGACCATTGGTCCATCATCCATAACCATTTTCAAGTATAAGTTCAATAAATCTAATCTGGTAGATGCTGGGACTTTTGTAATTAAACTTTTAAATAAACCACAACAAGCGATTCTTTTAGAAAACCAATTACCCAGACTTAAATCACGAATAATAGGTAAGAAAATCTTGGTTAGTTCATCATTAGTAAGTTCTTCACTAATTTTATTTAACGAATTAATAGCTTTATCTCTAACAATTGGTTCTTCAATTGGAGCTAAATGTAATAAGATTTGAATTAAAGGCTCACAATTTTGATGGCCTCCAATAAGAGGCACGAAATCACCCAATTTACTTGCTAAAACGGCGAAAACTTCTTCTTCGTCATCTTGAGCAACATCATTTAAAAATGGAAGTAATTCGTTGATGGTTCTTTCAGGACCTAATGCAATGGCAATTGTATCGACTTTTTCCATGGCCTGCACTCTGTTGCTGACCTCATCATGTTTCAACTCATCCATTAGAAGTGCTAATGGGTACAAATCATCGTTAAAGTTATCCATTTTGGTATTTGTCAAAGGGATTGTTGGATTTTCGTCGAGTCGAAATTGGGGCGCGCACTGTTATGAGGTAAGAATGGAAATGGGAGACTGGATAGGAGGAGGAAGGGTTGGAGAGGGGGGAGAAGGAAGAGGAAAGAGAAGGGGGTTATAGGGGGATGAAATGGCAGATAAAAGTTTTAAGAAGGTTTTTATCGAGAAAAATGGCGGAGTTAAAGTAGAGTGTGTTTAGGTTTTTAGTTGCGCTGGCGAATTGGCTGACCACGATCTAGCGCCGTGCGGGACCACGGCGAGATGGTGGGAGACCACGGCGAAACGGTGAGGGACCACGGCGAGATGGTCCGATAGACCCAGATATGGTGAGATAGACCCAGATATGGTGCGGGACTGCCGTGAGATGGTCCGATGCAGTACAGATCTACCACGGCCCAGATACTATACACAATTTGTAGGATATGATTTGTAAGGTCAATTTGTAAACGACCTGGTTTTCAGGTTTATTGTTTAGGATTCCTTTTCATCCTCACTCTAAATGCTATGGAAGGGATATAAGTGGATTGGATATAAGTGGATATAAGTGGATATAAGTGGACTGGATATAAGTGGACTGGATATAAGTGAAGTGTGAAAAAGGACTGGATATAAATCAAAACGGCTAATAACGGCGTATAAAAGGGCTGATCTCCGAAGAAACGTTGTTATCGCCGAATGCAACCATATATCAGCAAAACGTTCCAAAACCAGCAAAGTCTCTTAGTTTATTGGCTAATCCTGTACCCACATTTTCACACCCACATTTTCACCCGCGAGATATTTCACTCGTGTTCGGAAAATCTTTAATGAGTATTCCAGATAAATTTGATGCCTTTGGGGGCGGATTAGAGAAAGACAGTAAGGCCAAGTATGAAGCCAAGCTTGTAGACTTTGAGAAGTCTTTAGAAACTTACTGGAAATTTGAAACAGTTCCAGGATTTTTCAAGCAGTCTGATGACGAAACTGAACAGTACGAATTTGACTATCTCAAAGAACACTTTGGCCGCAAATTGTCTTGGGAGGAAACTTTTGCTAGACTTGACGAGTTGAACGCAAATGCTGCTGAAAATGAAACCTATAAGGTTTTCTTTTTAGCAAGACATGGTCAGGGTTATCACAATGTAGCCCACTCTTACTACGGACAAGAAGCCTGGGAAGAGAAGTGGTCTAAGCTTACTGGTGATGGCAACATCACGTGGGCCCCAGATCCAGAATTGACTGAATTGGGTTTGAGTCAAGCTAAAGACAATGCTTATGTTTGGGGACAAGAAATCAAACTTGGTGTTAGACTTCCTACTCAGTGGTTTTCTTCGCCTTTTAGACGTAGTGTTGATACTTTAATCACCACATGGAAAGACCATGTAGATATTCTGAAAATCAAGCCATTGATCAAGGAAGATATTAGAGAAACCATGGGTATTCATTTATGTGATAAAAGAAGTAGCAGAAGTATCATAGCTGAAAAATATGAAAAATTGGGTTTTGTCATTGAAGATGGGTTTGTTGAAGAAGATATCTATTTTCAAGAAGACTACAGGGAAACAGTTGAAGAACACTCTATTCGTATCAACAGATCATTCCAGTACATATTCAATAACTATGAAGATCTGGTGATTAATGTCACCAGTCACAGTGGAAGTATTAGATCGCAGCTTCTTGTGTTGCAACATAGACCTTTTGTTATTGGAACTGGAGGAATGATTCCTGTATTTGTCAAGGGAACTAGATACGAAAACAAGTCAAGATTATAGATTGTTTATAGTGCAATAGAATATGCCCATAATCTGAGCTGGTGACCGAACTAGTAATTGAGCAGGTGAAAGAACTGGAGATAACAGTCGAAACCTCTTTCTGAGTATGTAATATCCTATCACTATGATCTCTGATTTCTAAACAAAGTCACTCTCGGGATAACGATAAAGACCCCGAATAAATGTAATTTTACAATCGACACCACGAAATATTCACCGAGATTATCCCGAAATATAGATAATTTAGATCACAGAAATGGTCTATGTTCGATTTTGTGACTATGTGCTGTTGGTTATGATATATTGAACAATAGGATGGATATATTTCGGATAATTACAATAAGTGATTATTTTTTGTTACCTCAAAGTAAAGTTTTATTTTCACACATTAGGTTAAGGTATTCAGTTATTCCTAAGCTGGTATTAAAATTTTGACTATATACAAAACCTAGAATATTAACGGAACCTAAACTGGGAACTTAAGCTAGTCACGGAACTTAAGCTAGTCACATAACTAGACTATTTGAACTCTCGTTGTCTCGCTAGTGATTTCAGTATTTTTTCGCTTCCAGTTGTATACAGTAACTGAAAAAGTATACGGGGCCCGGGGCCCATGCAGTCCCGGTATACAGACTAAAAAAGTTTCACGGAATTAAGGGGCCAAGAAATCGAAAAATGAGTTCGAAGGTAGATACGAAGAGGGGAGCCATGCCGAGAGTATCAAAAAAGAGGAGCCAAGACCCCTAAGGGCTAAGAATAGAGAAATCTCGATTCGAAAATACCCTTGATAATTATATCTATTGTTCGTGGTTGGAATGTAAAAAAATTGCGCACCAGGAATTATTTTTTCAGAATTACGAACTATAGGACGCAAAAGGAGATGCAATATGAAGGCGTTACCAGATAATAAATATGATGGCCGGGGCATATCCGAATGATACCAATTATAACCGGTAGTCAACGGTATTTAACGGTCTCCGGGCTTTTTCAAAGTATAAATAGTGGCTTATCTTGTTGGACCTTCTCCAACTTCAACTGGCGAGCACAGTTGAAAAAATATATTGCCCTTGGGGCATATTAATGTTTAAGCATAATGCAAGATCACGTTTTATATGGTAACGATAGTCGAGTTGTAAAGGGTAAATAAAGATAATATGTAGGAGTAGTTATAAACATATACATGTAGATGTAGATGTAGATGTAGACTTTTTCCAGGGAGATTGTCCGTATGCGATGCGATGGGCATTTGATGCATCTAGCATATAAAAGAAATGTTACCAAATCATTAGACTAAAGGATTTACCAGTTACGAATAATAATTCATGCCTAGTTTGCAAAATCCAACCAAGAGATCGTGACCTGTGGCAAATTCAGTAAGATGCACTTGGATTTTTAATTAATTCTTTGTTATGTGCAGAATGCGCGGACAATTATGAGAAAAAAGTATTGTTCGCCTGTGATGCTTGGTTCAATTGGAAATAACTCACACGATGAATATACAATTATGGTGGATTAGAATTAAAGGCTGAGAGGAGGTTATTTTTCTCGAAAAAACTAAAAAGCATCTGATCATCCACCATTTTTTTAAAATTTAACTCCCAATTTTTTTCCCTGTACTTTCCATCGCTGTAAAAAGGATATCAAATCGCATTCACACAGCCCTGTCTTAATCTTATCGATATTGATAAGAGCACTTTTTAATTTCAGCTGTCGAACGGTAAAACTGTGAAAATTTGAGAGTTTAATTCATTCTTGATCTATCTATGAAGTTCGGTAAGAACCTATTGGAGCTATCTATTCCTGAATGGAAAGCTTACAATCTAGATTACAATCACTTGAAACGTCAAATTAAAAAACTCATAAAGAACTCCATATCCCTTTCGCATTTGCATCAGGAGTTTGTGGCTAGTTTTGATGAAATCAATGTATTTGTGAAAAGTAAACATGGTGAAATATCCAGAAAAATCGAAGTCTACGAGTCAAATTTTAAGGATGTACTCGAAAGCTCATCACCTCCAAATGTCAAATTGATTAAATTAGATATACTTATCTCAAACTTGATTGAACTTTCAGTTGTGCTTAAAAAATTGAGCAAGTTTGTTCTTATTCAAAAAATTGCTGTCAAAAAGATCTTTAAGAAGTTCTTGAAAAAGTATCCAGATCCTAATGTTAGTTCTAAAATGGTTTACAATTTAAAATTAACTTTGAGCAAAAACAGTGAATCTTTTGTTCATTTTAATCTTGTTAATTTGACGATAAAGTTAACTAATTTGATAAATTTGATCAAATTTGAAATGAATAAATTAAGATCTAATGATGTTGATGACCAGGTTTTTCAAGACCAAACTTCTATGGCAGAGAATTTACTGAATTTGAAATTTGATTACAATGTTGCATTAAAGAAGAATTTTGACTTAACATTTGTTATGCCTGACGATCTGAACAATTTAAATGAAGTTTTATTGAATTTGAATATCTACTTAAACTTTAACAGAATCAACGAAAAGTGGTCTGTAAATTCGACAATTTATCTCCAAAATGATGAAAATTTGGAGAGCCAGCCTTCCTACATTATATCCGAAAGAGGAGAATCCAGGTCTCTTGTGATAAGTCATATAGGTGGACTTAGAAAGTTCAGTTACTGTTATTTGCCTAATGATGTAATTGATCTTCTTTTGGCCTACCTGATTGAAAGAAGCAGAGAATTAGAGGATAAGCTCGTTGAATATTTCCAGAATCATAAAGTGACTTCGCTCACAAAACTTTCAATTGACTCCATCTTAAACAACCATTTAGTACCTAAAGCCAAGATCTACAGTAAGTGTTTACGTTACCAACTCGATAGAAATAGTGATAGTAACATTGATTTAGTTGGCCAGCCATTACGTGATAACTATTTGTTAAGTTTGAAAACCGACATTTTCACCACCAATTCATCCCAGCATATAAACACAACCGCATTCATTGACGATGACGAACTAGACAAATTTCCTGTGAATTTGTTACAAGTTTATTCTAACGACTCTAACTTACTCAACTTTGAAAAGACATTATTAACAGAGATTAATGACGATAACTTATTAACCAATAAGTTCTCTGTTCCGCATTTGAATAAACTTCCGGAAGCCATTCAAAAATTGATTAGGAACAACAATTCTATCAATCTTTTCCAGAATTTCAACATTTATCAGTACACTTTATCATCGTACTATAATATCATTCCCAAATACATTAACAATCATTTTTCCAAATTACTCAATCTTAATTTGTTCAAAAACTTTGAAAGTATCGAAAACTTCAACAACGATTTGACTTTTGATTCTGAGCTTATTAAGGATAATACTGATAAAATTCTTAAGAATCAGTTATCGTTAAACGACCTTGAAGAGCAAGCTAAGATATTGAGACAGCTGCCTCGTAGTGTTAAAGCCTCATCACATCACAGCTTTGGCAACCGTCCCAAACTTAACAAGAACAAGAGTCTCCAATCACTTCTGTCGTCGTTTAATCTCTCGTTATTCACGGATACTTTCAAAAACCGTACTGATGAAATCGAAGATGCCATTGCGTATGAGGATAACGAGAGTTTAAGGATGTTTTGGAACGACGAAGCCGATATCAAGAGAACCAATTCGAACACTAATAGTAGCATCAGTAATTTTGTTTTGAACTTAATCAAGCTTAAGGGTCGTATGACAGGAAATCACGAAACTTCTTCATTGAGGGATTCTTACGATAGCCAGGACTATAATTCTATTTCTGGGAATTCCAACAACCAAAGTTCAGATTATCATTCTACACTCAATTACTACTACTATGAACACGATAAGATACTTTCATTTTTTTACTTAACCATGAGTTTTTCATCGATTTTCATTTCCAGCATCGAACTTGGAATCACTTTTAGTATTTTAAAACTTCAACAGACCAGCCAGTTTCAACTACTGGAGAACTTATGGCTTTTCGCTATATTATTTGTTGGTAACGTGATTTCGTTTATTTGTTCGCTACTTGCATTTAATCTTATTTTCAAGAGATTTTCACCCCCAAATTACATGCATTATGCTATCATAGTAATCAGCTTTGTGTTGATACTATTGTGTATTATTTTTTGCTCCTTAATTATATTCCTATAGCATCAATAAAGTTAACTCGTTCACCTGAGCTCTTGTAATTAACTCCATTGACTACCACTCCAGCTTCACTTCCACAACCAAATGTTGGATATACTCCGTAATCTCCTCCATCTCTACTATATTCAGATTCGGGAAGACTGCATTCGAATTCGAACCCTTCGAAATCTACAACTTCTAAAGGTGTATGCTTATCTTCTGGAGTAAGCATATAAAACTCCACTTTATCATTTTTACGTACTCTGGCATCGGGGGATACAACTATGGTATCAGCTTTAGCACCCCAGCCACCACCTCCAGCAATGACTTGAAATCTGTTTTCAATTCCATCTTCGCCGGTCAATTTAACGTAAACTTCAGTTTCTTTAGACTTGATGTTCATCAAGTCTTCGTTGTTTTCCAAGTACTTAGCAGCACTTTTGTTGTTGATAGACTTGATTAAGTTTCCCACACAATTGGTTACATATAAAGGCTCTGAAGTCAATTTAGTCCATCTGTCTTTCAGAGTAATTTTCTGTGGTTTAAATGCATTTTCTGGAAGATTTACTATAATTGTCTTGAGAAGAGTATCATGAAGTTCACCCAATTTAGGATCAAGCTGGAATGCTGTTATCAAATTTCCTGTACTGAATAGTGAATTTGCAAGTGGAACGTTGACGGTATTATTACTGAAAGAAAGCAGGAAACTTGAGTTTGTTTTCTTCCAATTTTTGGCCACATCCTCCACGTATGGCAGGCCTTTGACGTCAAGATACAGGTCGAGCCAGAGCTCACTTAGGGCATTTCGAGATCCTTTAACTGTGTCGATACCTGCGACTATGACTTGGATTTTCTGGTTGTAGAGCAGAATAGCAGACTTGGTGACCTGGGGAAGGTTGGAAGTTGTTGCTAGAAGAATAGCAGACTTGGGGGTAAACGAAGGGGTTGCTAGTTTGGGAGCTGTTGTGTTGATGGTTGATCTGAAGAGCAAGTTTGGTTTCATATTAGATCGAGTGAGATGAGTTGAGATCGAGCGAGATGAGATTTGCATTGAGATGAGGAATAATATTGTATAGTGTATTTATGGAATGGATAGGGGAATGGATTGAGGAATGAATTGGGGATTGAATCGTGTATTGGGGTTGGAATGCTAGAAAAGTGTACATTTGATATATTCTGATATAAAGTGTATTGTAAATTATAAAACTGGGGGAAAATCCAATTAGCCAATATTATTTCAAATATAAACCATGTTTACGTTTATTTACTCTACTTGTTCTATACCTCTCTTCACGCCCTGTGCTTCGTTTTCTTCATGTTTCCCATCTTCATCTTTTTCATCTTTTCCATCTTCAGCTTTTTCATCTTTTCCATCTTTTTTTTCACTCTTCTCCACAACCTTCACCTCAACATCACTGCCCTTCTCTAAAACCTCTTTCAAAACTGGCCCCCAAACACTCTCGTCCTGCTGGAAATCACTGAATTTGAAGGTGTTCTTCCCAAGAACCCAGTCACTTTGCTTCACTCTAATCAACTCAACCATGTACGCCGAACTCTCCATGGCTCTTCCAATATCACTTATAAGACTTCTAATATATGTCCCACTACTAACATCACAAGTTAAACGAAGCAAAGGTAACTTATCAAAAGCTTCTTTTGTGAGCCTAGCTGGGCCCACAGTTTTCTGGGATTCTTCACAATTTTCTAGATATTGAGTTGAAAAGTATAATGGTGAATCATTGAGAGTAGGATTATTGAATAATGCATTTTCTTTAGGTTCACCATTTTCGTCTAATTGACTTTTTAAAGGCTCAAACTCGTGATCTAAAGATAAAAGATCTGTTTTGTGAATCTTGATATTTGGTACTTTTACGTCTCTGGTCTTTATGGGAAAAGGTAATGGTTTTCCCTCTCTAGCATAATCGTAAAGTGGTTTTCCATTCATTTTCAACGCAGAAAAAATCGGTGGGGTCTGCTTGATATCACCTATAAATCTTTGTACAGCATTTTCAACTGTATCTTTTGTTATATGAGATATTTCATTTTTAGTAAGAATTTCACCTTCGCTGTCTCCAGTAGTAGTTGAAATTCCAATAAGAGCTTTTGTCTCGTAAACTTTGTTACACTCTCCGAGATAGTACTGGAGTTTCTTGGTACCAGATCCCACGCCTACCACTAAGACCCCACTAGCCAATGGGTCGAGAGTTCCCCCATGTCCGATTTTAATTTTGAGTTTATTAGCTTTCTTATTGATGCGATCTTGGGTCCAGCTTTTATCGGTGCTTAAATTCTTTATGGTTTTCTGTTTCATTTCTTCCAAGTCGTGTTCAAATATCTTGGACTTGGTGAATATATACTGGAGGTCTGCTATGCATTTTGAGCTGGTGATCCCACTGGGTTTCTCAATTGCAAATACTCCGTTCATGGCTCTGAAGGCTTTCATTTGTGCGACTTTCGATGAGATGCCTGCATGATAGAGGATTATAATGGAGGATTAGGAATAAAGGATTAGAATTAAAGGATCAGAATTAAAGGATTAGAGATGGAGGATTAGTTGAAGGCAGATTAGTTAAATTAGTTAGTGAAAAGATGTGTTAAAAAAAAGATCAGTTATAAAGAATGTACTTGAGGGTAAAAATGAACATTTAAAAGGTTGTATTATTATTATGTCATTGATTTAAGCCCTAGTTTCATTACAAGGCCTTCTTCGTCTTTGGATCGTAAAAATTATATAATGCAAGTGTTTGCTCAATAGCTGCAGTTCTGACTGTATTAAGTCTATTCCAGATCACAATGTCATTAAACAGAAACTTCAAATTCCACTTCGAAATCTAAAGACAAATACCCATTCTTCCTGGGTGGTATGATCTTTACACCGTCCAAAGTCAAGTTCACTTGTTCAACGTACTCATCGATCTTTCGGAGGGCTTTCTTGCTGTAGAGGTAGTTATTGAACAAACTACTGTATAAAGTCCCAGTTAAAATGTCCAATACACTCTCTATACTGTTTCGTAAATTATAAGGAGAACATGCATCTCTTAGTAATGAGTTCACTGTTTGGATGATATTTTGAACCTGTGACCAAGTTAATTTGTTAAGAAGTAAAGATGCAGAACTATCACCAAAACCCAGGTTTTCGTACTTGCCTTTGACAGAAAACTTGCCATCTTTTACAATAGCAGCAGCTTCTTTTCCAGGCTCGATTTCAGAGAATTGTGGGATCAAATCACACATTTGTAAACTGGTAAATGCCCTTGGGATTCTCACTATTCGGGTGTGATTGTACACCATTGATGTCATTGGAACGTAAACGTTTGGGAAATGGTTGATCACAAGAGCATCTTGAGAATCACCTACTTTTTCGTATTCTCCTATAAGATACTCGTGATAATTGAAATACTCCAATTCAGTGTTCAAATTGTACTTGGATTCGGGAGTCATGGTCGTGGAGAATCACAAGACACCACTATAAATTTGCGAAAACTTTTATTTTTTCAATTTGAGTTATTCGATATTTTATATGAGTACTTGTCTAAAGAGCTTATAATGATGATAATGAGTCAGAAGACTCTATTCTTTAACCCAGCTCAGTTGATTATCTGTTTCATGAGAAGAAATTGTATCTGAAAGTTCTTTAGGTAAGTACTTGTCTAGCGTATCGAATTGTCTGTAGTGTAGTAATGGTAGTATTTGAGGTATTTGTGTGGTAATTTATAGCATTTTGAGTAAACTTTAGTATTCTCTTAAAATACAAAACTCTACTTTTGTTACTTTCTTCATCACAATTGCTAGTCTTCTTGTACTTTGACTTTTCAACTCGTTTTGACTTTTCAACTCGTAAATCAACTATCTTCGCGCAAAAAAATTTTCAGTAATGCTAGCTACTAGGATCTTTTCACGGATGGTGAGGAGGGGAACGGCGTTTCCTAGACCTCTTATCCAGCTCTATAGTACTACCACAACCCAACCATCACCCACGTTGAAAACCTCCAGCGCTAAATCCGAAAAACTCGAGGAAACTCCAAAAAAGCCTCGTAGAAATCCAATGCTCAGAGAAATTCAGTCCCAAATTTCACAAGTCATTTCTAACGGTAAAGATTTAGATGAAACCATAGCTATTTTCCAAGAAGGGGTTTCATATCTTCGTGAAATCGAGCAGAATGAGGCCACCATCAACTCGTTCGATATTTACATAAATTTTCAAAAACTAGGGTTTAAAGTGCTCGACTCCATGATTATGCAGCAAGCACCGAGCCAAACCATTGTGGAATTCATTGATGTTTTGTCCAAATACAAAGTCATACATTCTGTTCACTTCTACCAAGCCATGAAGTATTTGGTCGAGAACCAAAAATACCAGGAAGTTTTACAGCTTTGGGTCAAATACCTTGAATGTCGTAGCGACGTGGAATTGAAGCCATTGATCTGGAAACCATATAAGAACATTTCCATAGAAATGCCTTTTTTCCAAGACTCAATTATCCAAGCTGCTGTAGCCTTTTCATACTTTCAGCTTTTCAAACAAGAGTTTAGCTTGGAGAGCGTAAAAGAGCTTTTGAACTTACCATATGAAATACGAGCACACACTTTATACCATACACTTAAAAACCACAAAGTTGGTGAAGAAGAGGATTTGATTGCATTTAGAGAAGCTATGAGAAGCGAAGCTAAAAAGGCCGTTGAAAAAAATGCTAATCTGCCAGCTTTCTGGAACAAAATCGAGACAATTGTTTCTTTTGAAGACAAAAAAGCTTTGAATAACTTATATGACCGTGTAAGAGATCAAAAGTTATCTCTTTCGACTGTTGCCAGATTCGTACAAGGATTTTATGCTGTAAAAGATTTCCTGAAGGTTCACACCATTTTCGGTAATCTTGTTGAAAGTAACGTCAAACTTCCTGTTTCGATCTGGGATACAGCTTTGCGTACTTTGGGGCACTCAGACGTTGTAAAATCGTTGAGTGATAAAGAAAAGGAAAAATTAGCAGTTGACATTGAAAAGCTTGTTTCAGCATACACAGCTATGGGAAACGAAGTGGATGCTAAGATTCTTGCAGCCATTGTTACCTCTTTTTCCAATCTCGGTAAAGCCGATTTGGTCGATAAGTATTTGAGTGCTTACCCTGAACTTCCAAGAATCAGTTCTTTGAAGGACAATCTCGTTCAAGGGCTCATTTTGAACGGAAAAATCACTGAAGCTGAAGCCCAGATGAAAGAGTATATGAAAGAATCGTACAAGCCTCTGGCCCTGGTTCTTCACAGTTTAATGAACCATTACTCTAAGAGTGGTAACTTGGATGCTGTTACCGGAATTATTGATTTCATGAACAAAAATGCCATTGCTGAAGATGCAGTTACCATCACGATTGTCACCGATCTCTACTTCAAGGTTAATCGTGCTAGAGGAAGAACCCCAAAGCTCGAAGATATCATGAAACTTTTCAGCAATCTGTCGGTGAAATTGAACTACAGAACTTATTCTGTTATCATTGACGGGTTGGTGAAAAACGGTAATCTTGAAGCTGCTAGACAGCTTTTCAATGGATTTTCCAAGACTGCTGAGTACAAAAAGTTCAACAAAGGAGATATTCTTACTACTGTGATCCAGGGAGAATTAGACCAAGGATCTGTTGCTCGTGCCGAAAAGTTGTTCCAGGATTACACCAGTGGTTACAACAACGATACCAGAATCTGGAACATGATGATCAGTGGATTTTTGCGTAAGGACGAGGAATTAGCCCTCAAATATTACGAACAGATGAAGCAAAGTGCTGTCAAACCTAACTTTTTCACCTTCTACTTCCTTTTGAATTATGCTACTCGTAAAGACAAGGGAGCCATTATAGAATTGGTGCTTGCAGATATGGGAAATCTGGGGATCACCAACTGGGGGTCTCAAATTCCTGGGATTGTGAGAGAGTTATCGGAAACATATAGTATTCCCGACTCATTGAAGTCTATATAATCTTGTAAATACATACTATTCAGTCGAAGAATTTAGTTTAACTCTGAGGTATTTAGGTGATGATATACTTTACGGTTAGTGCTTCGTTAGATTACGATTGATCAAATACTGTTAAGTACGTCATTTGATGTCTGAAGGTAGGACTTTGACCAGTACTTTCTTGAAAGCAGAAACATTCTCTGATTTAATCAACATTATACGCTTCGACAAGCCTTCTTCTCCGAATTTACCATACTATTACAAGCTTTCTCTATCAATATCATAGCCTTCTACAAACAATACATTTAAATACATTATCATAACTATCCTAAATACAATTAGTCAGGTCATAGAAACAGACCCCATAAATAATTCTCAAGCCAAACCTTAGCTGAAGTCACCCATTGCACGCTTCCATAAAGGACCTCCCCAATGAACAAACCGATCATAAGCATTCACAGGATTGTCAAGAGCAGGTCTCGTATCAAGCACAAAAGCTGGCATGCCTGTTTCTTCGTCATCTGGAGCAGAATAGTAGTCGATCACGTACCGTACTTCTCTCCATTGGTCTCTGTTCACAGCTCTCAAAACGGTCCAATCGTGTCTGTCGAATGGAGGATTCGAATTGAAGGTGCTGGGAAAGATCTTACTGAGCCACAAATAAGCCGAAGCTCTGGGCAGAAGATCGTGTGGTCTACCTGTGAATTGAAGCAATCTAGGCTCAATTTTGGACTGCTGGGTGTGAGGATGTTCCCATTCCAAGATTTGCTGCCAGGCACCTTCGTTAAGAAAGTTGTGGATTTCCACCATCAGCTCCACGGCAGTCTCGTCGATTCCTTCTCCTTTTCCTTTTCTGAGCATTGCATTTAACATTTGTTGTGGTGAAGGATACTCCCAAAGGCCTTCGTCTGATTTTTCACCTTTTGGAATTGAAGAAATAGTTCTTTCGGTTGAAAGTTTGATCTTTTGACCAGGGGCCATATCTGTACTGATATCTACAGGCATGTTGTTCATGGGATTGAGAATATTAGAAGAAAGTTGTTGAATTTCAGGATTACTGCCCTTGCCATAGTTAACGGGACACTTATCTTGCTTACCGTAGTCAACGGGACAAGCGGATGCAGCTGGTGCAGATTTTTTGTGATCCACAGGACATGCTGAAGCTTTCTGTGCAGAAGTGTGTTGCGAAGATGCTTTTTGTGAAGATGCAAAACTGTTCAGTTTGTCAGCCCAAAACCAACCCATGATGATGTTTGAGATGAGATTTTCAATATCTTTTCGCGTATTTGTCAGAATACGGGTCTTGGAATTACATAAGCATGAGACATTCGAAAAAGAAAGTGAGGGAGGAATGCGAAGGAAGAGGAATGCTAGTGGCACGTGATGCACACATGTAGAAATTTTTGTTGCGAGAGTCCTTCACGTGACCGACTAGGAATTTTCATTTTTCACGGGACTAAGTCACGCGCGCTTGAGTGAACGCTTCGAAGACGCGACATAAGAGGAGTTGCGACATTTGTAGAAGCTCGGTGCACTGCGCTTGCAGGTTACTAACCTTCGCGAACCTCTATGGCAGGCGCACAGTCTAGCCCATACACGACATGAAGTCGATTCGTCTAAATCGATTTATTTGATCTGGATTTGGGTTTTTCACGACCAATAATGCGACAACTACCAAGGCATGTCGTAATAAGTGGCTGCACTACAGCACTACTGGCATCCGCGGCGACATAAGTCTCGGGCGTAAGGTGCTTCTGTGCATGGTGGCTGGATGGTCTTTCATAACCTCTAAAATAGATAAGACATGTCTTAAATTTGTATGATTGCTATAGAAATTTGATTTTGGGGCCGTATCCTGTTAAGAAAGTTAACAGAAATTGGAACAATCCATTATATAGTCCCTTTAGTGTTTCATTGTTTGATAAATCAATGATGTAAGTCAATGCCATCACGATTTTGAACTTTCAACTTTAGACTATGTTTCAGGAATGGCTTACATCATGCCGATGCAATCAAGTTCCACAGATGTACAATTTATCCACCTTGGCCCAATTTCACTTCGCTTGTCAACGGTTTGGCTATTCCTGAAACTTTTATTGTGCCGCGCTAGACCGTACATGATGCATTGAATAAAAATTTGATTTGTGGGAAACAATGTCGTGATCCGACCACAGGGGGAGGTGGGTTTCAGGTCCTTAAGGCATCATGGTTTTTTTTTTAGGATCCTGATAACAAGTGAAAAATTTCTGTATTTGGTTAAGGTTTGTTTTAGTGGATATGAGCTGATGGGGCGCTGACGTTGGACGTATTTCAGTCAAAAACCTTTAAGCTGTCATATCTGGATATTTGCGAAAAACTTTAAACTTTTCTTAACCGGATTAGAAAAAAAAATCCAATCTATTTTAACCGAAGATTTTCTCATTATATGAGATGTCGTTTGCGTCGGACACGGCGCTCGAATTTAGGCGAGACGTATGGCGAAACCCGCCTAGTATTGAGAAACTTTTGCCTAACAGTTAGCGGGCAATCAAATAATTAAAAACGGCAAACTGAAAAAAAGGCAGTTTTAGGCAGTACGGCCGATTGAAAAGGTTTAAAAATACATTAAACTTGATCGAAATCGATGTCGTAGACCTCTATTTACAGGCTGAAGTTAATAATGAATAACCGAGGTGAATGCATCATTATTAAATCGAACGATTCTAGATAACAACTGTGGATAGAAGAATACAATAAGTGAAACGAACAGAAAATATGGAAAGCTTCTTTAATCCGCTATCAAATAATTAATAGAACCCAATATAGGGGCAGTTTCCGAAAATGGTATTGTGCGCCAAAATTGTTAATTTCGGCACTTGTCTTAACAACATTTATTGAGTTGAAAGAATTTATATTAATTTGATAAAATGGTAGTAAGGGTTTAATTTATCTACAAGAGGATAGAAGTTCAGGATTGTTTAGTCCCGTGTCTGAACCTTATGTCATTGAATTTACAATCATACAATAAGCAATCTAATCAGCTCGTCAATTAACAATGAGGTGCGGTAGTCCATATAGGACAGTGGTACGCCCCCAGATAGTTATACCTTCTATCACTGGAGACAATGGTAGGGGGATGAGATAAGGCGCATGATGTAACTTGTATATTAGTGCAGGTTCTTAGATACCGCATATTGGAGTATCTTACAAAAAATGATATAACGAGACAAATTTTCAAGTAATTATCTTAAGTATTTTCTGAACTATTTTCTAAACAATTTTATATCTTATTGAACGGAACACCGAGTTTAATACGTGGGGGCAGTTTATTATTCAAGGGGGTCCAATTTTTCATGGGGGCAGCAAAAAAAGTATAATCGCCTTTGGCATAGGAGCACCCACCACCCATTGTATTTTTTTAAATGAGTATCTAATTACGGCCAATATTAAGACCTTTAACCCGGCTCGGTTTCCTGGTTTTAGTTTCAGTCCTTATTTGGGTTTTGGTTTCTGTTTTGGTCCTGATTTTTCATCCTGATAACTATTAAACCTTTATAAAATGGTCTCAAGAGAATTATAATGCTCTCCTAATCCATAACTATACTTATAAAATCCTATTGTAAATGGTGAATTATTAGCCTCCTCATTATACAATATCACATCACTTTCTGCAGTATAAACTTGAATAGGTCTATTGTATATGTTAGCAAATGCTAGAATCTCAATGTCACTCCCCCACATCCCCTTAACGAGGCTGTCACAGTATTCAGCTATCGACACTATTTTATCTTTCGCGAACAAAAACGGTAAAAACATTTCTTCGTTATCGGAAATATACTTAGCAGCAGATTGTCTTAATTCATTTATCAGGATATCAGGATATTGATTTAGTTCCAATTGATGCTTAATACTACTAAAAAGACAATTACCATCAGGAAGAATTTCTTTGACTTTTAAATTCGCAGTTGCAAGTTTAACTCTCATCTTCTCTAACTCATCCTGACGATAGTCAAACTGGTCGTGCGATTCGGCTAGAGCTTCTTGTCTAATTTGCTCAAGTTTAGCTTCCCGTTTAGCTAGCCTTTCTTTTTGGCGATTACGCTTTTTAGCTGGAGGATTTGAAATTGTATTTAAACTCTGATCCGTGTCTGGTAATATTGTGTCTGAAGTATTTAAGTTTTGAACCTCTTGTGGTTGTATAATCTGGTTATCGGAGTGGTCAATTTCATTTTGAACCCCCTCTTGATCTAATTGTGGAGGATCGGGATGAAATTTTTTCCACTCCCCCACCTGTCTCTGATGAGTTTTATTTAATTCACTAGTCAAATCATTTATTTGAGATTGAATAGATTTCTTATTCTTTTTGGTGATGGTCTTCTTCAATGCAGTAATGTCTCCGGTTAATTTTTTCTTCTGAGTTTTGTGGAGAGTTGTCAACTCTTCGAAAGTAATCTCCTGCAAGTTCACCTCCATTGTGGTTTACTATACTACTAGATAAAATAAAAAATAATCTAGCGCGCCAAGTCGTGGACTTGTTCATGATGTGGGCCCGTCAACTCACGACTTTTATGCTTGATAATAAAGGGTTAAATTTTTCACGACAGCGAAAGGAGGTGTAAAGGGGAAATGCGACAGTGGAAGGAGACTTATTCCTGTTAATAAAATTGTTTTTTTCTTAAAATTTGTGAGGTCAATTTTAGAAGTAGGTATCAGGATGATTAATTTTAGTGTAAAAGTTTTAATAGGATAATAAGTAAAGAGTTTTTTTATAGAAACTAATTAATTTATAGGCGGAGAATAGGCGAAAGATTTTAATTATATGAATGGTTTTATTTAATTCAATTCTTAAAATTGGATAAAAAGCTGCATTTTGAATTTATCCTAATTATTAGATTATTCCTAATCACTATATACATTTATAAGCGTAACTATTGTATAATACATAAACTATATTGAAATTTATAGTATAGATACAAAAGCCTGTATATGAATATCTCCAGTTTGAGTTAATACTGATCCCATTAATTAAGGCTTTCCTAAATTTGTCATAATTATTTATCCTTCCCGCAAGATACATAACAATTAAATTTTCATAACCGTAAATCCAAGTTATTAAAAAAAAATTAATTTTTTTTTTAAAACCCTTCAGAACAAAATTGTACAGTATTCTCCCATATATAAATCAATTAACATCCTCCATTAAAAAATTGGGTCTGCCGCCAGTCAATTTTCTATAAAACTAATATAGCCACATCCTTTAACCCCCCCTTTCATTTCATGTATTTTTGCTAGACCTGCATTCATTCATTACATCTTTCAATTCCTTCGTTATTTTGCATATTCATGAACCAATCACCAGATTTTTTCCATCAGATCAGATTGAGCAATAGCTCTTTCAAAGCGGCAAACTTCAACTTACAAATGTTAGAATTCAAGAATCATTCAAATGTTATTGATGAATACAATGAAAATATTTTAAATCATTTGATTAATCTTGAAAATTTAACGTTACCAAATTTATCGTTAATCCAACAACAGCCTGAGATTAATTTAAAGATGAGACCATTATTATTAGATTTTTTAATGGATGTCATTAACAAGCTTGGACTTTCTAAATCAACTTTCCCATGTACAGTAAATTTAATTGATAGATATTGTTCAACTCGTATAGTAAAGAAACAGCACTATCAATTATTAGGTTTAACGTGTCTTTGGATTAGTTGTAAGAATTTAGATGCAAAATATCGTATCCCAACATTAAGTGATTTAAGTAAAATGTGTTGCCATTGCTATGATAAAAAATTATTCTTAGAAATGGAAAATCATTTATTAAAATCATTAAATTGGTTAATTAGTGTTCCAACATTTGATTCATTCATTGATTTATTCATTAATTTAGTATCTAAAAGATATCAAAATTCGGTATTAAATGATTTAAAAATTTTATCGATTTACATTTGTGAATTAATTCAATTTTATCCAAATATTTACTTTAACTACAACACAAGTTTGATTAGTTTAACAAGTTTTATTATCAGTACCAAGATTTTGGGATTAAATTTAAATTTGAACGAATTTTTCAAGAATTTAAATGCCACTATCGAGTCAGATTTTGATTCAGACTTTTTCACCTATTCAAAGTTTTCAAACCTTTCAAAGTTATTGATCAAAATCTTGAAATGTCCACCACCATCACTCAAATTAAAGTATTTTAACGAACAAAGTAAATTCATTAAATTAATGGAGAAATTAATCAACTTTACCAATATTACACTAGAACCAATGACTCCTAAATCATCATCCAAATTACCACCTACTCCAAATTCAACAGGCATATCACCTCCAACAAAGACATTCATTAATTATCTTCCGAGCCCAAATAGCCCGGAATTTAATGTACATCCTCCATTATTATATCCTAAAAAGAGACCTCATAGTGATGATAGCAGTGTTGATTTGAAACGTAGTAAGAGTGTTCCTTTGATATATAACGATTAGCATATATACGTCCGAGAATGATTACTGTAGATAATTGTAGTGGAGTTGGCGAATTTTCTCCGAAGAAATTCACAGTCTGTGGTTGCAAGCCTTAGCCTGACACGAAAAATACAATGGTGGAAATTATACAATACAATTAGCACTAATTGTGACGACATAATTGAACATGTAATTATACAATGGCTACCCTTTACGGGTGATAGAGGTGGCTAGTTGGAGAGGTGGCTAGATGGAGTGACTGCGAGCAGTCTCCGTTCATTAATGTTTGAAACTTCAGGTACATTTGATTTATCACTATATAATAAAGCTTGTTTTAACTCTCATAAATAAAATATCCATCTCGTCTAGTTTAATTTTTATTATCCAAACTCAAATTGTTGCAGTCGTGCCATTTGGCTTCACCTGATTTTGACATTTCGCGGGCATCTCATTTCATGGCTACTAAAAGAGTTAAGACTAGTATTGATACTATAGTTGTATCAGAAGTGAGTAGTGAGCAGTTCTTCAATCAGTATGTGGCAACCAGAACACCTGCAAAGCTTCTAAACAAAAACGAGTGTAATAAAACTGTTTTTGACTATGAGTGCATCAACTTAGACTCTATTGTGGAGACACTAAAATACCCAGATGAGTTATTGATTGAAAAAAAAAGCAAGAATGGATTTGGGAACGGGAATAACAGAATCAGGATGTCGCTAGAAGATTTAATCAAGAAATTCAAATCTGGATCAGATGAATATTATTTAACAACCCAATATGAAGAGCATGAACAAGATGCTGAAGATCCTGATGAAGACGAAGATCCTGAAGACGACGATGATTCGGACGAGAATGATGAGGCAGAGGCAGGAGATGCGTATGATTTAGACGTTGAATTAGATAAGCAAACTGCAGAACTTTCGCCTGCTGCATTAGCAGACCATTCGCCGGAACCTTTACAACCTGAAGATGAAACTTCCGATACCGACTCATTTGACTTTGACAATTTACACGACGATTATGAAGCTTCAGACGAAGAGTTTGAATCTAATTTTGAATACGAGCCTCGAATTAAAGAACTTTTTCAACCTCCTTTATCAAATATGTATGATAAATTACCTGCCCAATTACCATTTTTTCAAAACCTCGTGCCTCAACAAATAAATCTTTGGATGGGGTACGTTAATCCTATAAATGTTCAAAATGTCGATTCCATTTTAGGAAAGGTGATTAATCCGGATAATATTAACCCTCAAGAACTCGGAAAGCTTATTCCTGGTCAGGGCACTCTGTCCGGTTTACATCATGATCATTCCGACAACCTTTATATATTGCTTTCGGGCCGTAAAAGGTTTACGTTGTTCAGCCCCTTTGATGCTAAAAAATTATATACCATTGGGAATATTTTATCCATTTATGATAACGGTGTAATAAATTATAAAAGAGACGATCGTGCTCCCGCCTGGAGTTTCATAAATGATGATGGTTCAATTGATGAATCCCATTCCCAACAAATTATCCCGAAAATCAAACAAGCTTTAGATTTAGACCCTCCTAATTTCAGTCAAATACCTCCTATTCTTTTGCATACGGACGAAATTGAGAATGAGACCCTTCGTAAAAAATTGGTGGCATTAACAAATAAATATTTCGAAAAAATCGTTCCATTGAAAAAATTTCAAGTTTGGCTAGAACCTGGTGATATGTTGTATTTACCTGCAAGTTGGTTTCATGAAGTTAGTTCATTTAGTGGTAATAATGGAGAAATTCATCTTGCATTAAATTACTGGTTTGCCCCTCCTAATACGAAATCTTACTCCGAGCCGTATAAGAGTGATTATTGGCCAAAAGATTTTGCAGAGACGCTTAAATTAATAAAAGCAGCCAAAGATAACAGGGCGTTCAAGTGAGACATTTGACCTGCACTCAACTGCTGGCTATTCCTGATTTCCAGTTGGTAACAGGTATCTAAATGCACAAGCGCTTAAATTGAGTATTACGAACCATGGTCTAAGGGAGAATGTCGCATCGGAATTCAATAACCTCTATTAAACCGTTGCCCCGCACTGATCGACAGCATATTAACTCCTTAATATCGATCGATCTACAATCTACTTGAAATTGCGCTATGCATTAATACGAGAATTCAAGATCTAGTTCTTTTGAACATATGTTAGCAAGCATTTAAATACAAATTAATCAGAATTACCCATTGTAATTGTCAGCATGTATGAACTAATTCCCACATGCACAGGCTAAGCCTAGGCAAAAAGTCGGGCTTGGTGAGGGTGCCCCTAACCCATTCAATCACATTCCATTATTTGAGGGTCTAGTTAGGGCTGCAGACCTCACGCACTGTCCCAGTCACAAATCTCTTTAAACAGTACACTACCCTCAGTTAGCTAAAAACCTCGCCTACCGATTCAACTCATCTCATGTTTGGTAGGTCCACATTTACCCCTTTTCGATTGCGAATTTGTTAGTAGTTAATCTAAGGGTATAGATAAGCAAAATGCCTCACCTGCATTTGTCACGTTTCCAATTTATTGCTTTTGCCTACAAAAAGCCTTAGGGCAAATGCCCTCAAGTTTATAATACTATTTGCTCTGATTTTTCATCAGTTAATTTAACTGCAAATTTACTATCGATTTAAATTAAACCCTTTATTAATTAACGACATTTGAATCTCATAATTCAAAATAAGATATCGTTTTTTCATAGGATGTTAAATCAACTATATAACCTCTAACTAACTATTAATTAACTCATTTTACTTTTCACAAATCTCCACTTACTCCTATAACAGCTTTGCTATTAATATTATCTAGTATTACACAAAACCAAAAATAAATTAAATAATTTTAGAATTGGTTTTGTGTAATTTCAAGTCAGAGCGAGAAAAATTTTCATCTTGAGAAAAAGTGAATTTTATATTCTTTTCTTCCTAGATAAGTTATTGATATTATAAGTTTGAGAAATATCAAATTTAAGTGTATGATTTAATTACTAGTGAATATCAAATAAATCTTATTTGATCAATTCATTATAAAATTACCCCTAGATGAGCGTGAGAAATGGTAATGGGTGGTGTGAAAAATGTTTGCGATCGCAAAAAATGATAAACCCGCATACCACCGACTATCAATTTCTTTACTTTATCTTGTGGAATTAAGAGGTTTATCAATTACTAATACTTTAGTTTGTCGATCATTTTAATCCAACAAAACTACTTTTGATTTTCTACCTAATTGTTTCCTGGTTTATAACATTTAATTATCGTTATTTACTTTATTAAAAATTATTACCACCCATATTAAAATCCAGTTTTTTTATGTCCATTAATTATTAAATTAAATTTTAGAATTATCCCCTTAATTAACCTGAATTGTTTTTGATTGTTAAAAATTATGGCTTTAGCTGATAGAAGACCTCTTGAATTTCCTCATGCTACTTCACCAACGTTTAATCCAATTTCATTAAATGAAAATTTATCAAATGAATCGATTATGGATATCGATGATCAATCGTTGGACTCAGATGATAAATTAAGTCATGAAGGTTTTAGCCCAACTTCAAGAAGTATTTCACCTGATTCTTTAATGAATTTAGATTCAAAGAGTCAAAATAATCAGTTAACAAACTCTACAACAAATACTTCAAGGGGTTCAACTCCTCCTCCTTCAAATTTCCCAAAAAATAGTAATAGTACTGGTACTAATTCTATTAATATTAATATTAAAAAACCAAAGAGCAATCCAAGAGTTCCAATTGCAACTGGAATTTCAACAACAATTCCAGTTACTGGTGAAAAACCTAAACCAAATCAGAAAGATGATCCAAGTTTAGAAGATGATGTTTTGTTTGCAATTTTTTTAATTTTGTATGAAAAGGATCCTGAAGGTAAAGGTATGACTGTTAAACAAATTTGTGACATTCTTGTTGAACGTCACCCTGAAATGGCTAATTTGTCTACTAAAACATCTAATTTGGTCAGTGCTAAATTGAATGCTTATGTTAAAAGAGTTGAAAAAGGTGATTCAAGTTTGAAATATGCTTTATCAAGAGACTGGGCTGATGCATCACCAAAAAGAATGGTTTATGTTTATAGAGGACTTTTAGCACCAGATTTTCATATCCATGTTAAAAACATGATGGAGAACCAAAAACAAGATAAATCCCAAAATTCCCAATCTCCATCATCAACTAACATTGATGAAGATTTAAGCTCTTTTGAAGCGGGTAAACAAGCAAGTATGAAGGCTAGAAGATCTACTATGTTTGATTTAGGAATTAACAGAAACAGCTTTTTATCCAACTCAATTGATAAGTCTAATTTGTTTGTTCCTTATTCTTCAGCTCCGGTAACTGCTTCTTTAAAGGATAAAGTTACATCTGAGAAAAAGGAAACTGATACTGCTGTGGAAAATGAAGATATTCAAGACGCAAATGATCAAGATGGTAAAAGTGATTTTGAAGATCTCGAAGTTTTCCAAGATGGTGGAGACATAATTGAAACCATTAAAAAGAATGGAAAAAGATCTAAATCGATGTCATACTTAACAAACAAAAAACAAAAAATCCTCACTGCTGCTGCTGCTGCTCCAAGAGCTCCCAAGACTCCTTGTAGTCATAGTCCAAATGCTGCTGCTGCTGCTGCTGCTTTACATGCTGCTGCTATTAAAGCTATCAATTATGGAACAAACTCAACAGAAATATTGAAATCTCAATGCAATAAAAAATGGTTGGACGTTATCAGATCGGGATTTTTATCTCAAGATATCGGGACTCCTGAAGATATTAGCTTATCTGATTTAGATAAGTATTTTTAAGCAGGTCTTTATTATTAGTAGTGTAAACTACTGTGTTATATTACTGTATATTAAAAAAATAACGGTTAATGATTCTTGTAGCTCTATAAATTTATGTCATGTAGTATTTAGGTCCGTCTCCACCTTCAGGTACTGACCAGTCAATGTCTTGTGCTGGAACTTTGATATCACATGTTTTACAATGAATACAATTTTGGGAATTGATTTTAAACTGGACTCCAAGTTCCTGGGTTTCGTCTTCGACGTATTCGTAGACTCCAGCTGGGCAGAATCTTTGTTCAACTCCCTTGAATTTAGGATATGAAATCTCGGCGTGTTTCTGGTAATCTTGGTCTGGAATTCTTAAATGACACGGTTCATCATCATCATGATACGTTCCAGTTCTGGAGACACTGGTCAAAATATCAAAAGTGATTTTGTTATCAGGCTTGGGATACTCGATTGGAGCGTAGTATTTGGCTTCTTTTGTCAGCTCTGCATCGGTATGTTTGTGGTGTAAAGTCCATGGTTCCAATCCCCTGGTGAATAACGTACTGATACCTGAATGTACGATTCCTCCTACAATTCCTAGCGGAGAGTTGAAAGAAGGTCTTACGTTTCTCACGGCAAAAAGCTCTTTATATGCCCAGGATTCTTCGAAATTATCCTGGAAACTCTTGAGATCCAAAGCTTTCGGTTCATCTTCAAACGTGCTTTCATCTACAACTTCCAAATCCTTTATTTGCTCGAAAATCGATTCGGCTGCCACCATTCCTGACTTTATAGCCGTATGTGTTCCCTTGATCTTTGCCACATTAAGGAACCCTGCTGCACAACCTACAAGAATTCCTCCTGGGAAATGTAACTTAGGAATCGACTGGAGTCCACCTTCGTTCAAAGCTCTTGCTCCGTAACTTAAACACTTTCCACCCTCCAAAACATTGGAGTAGAAAGGATGTGATTTCATTTTCTGAAACTCGAGGTATGGCGATACATATGGGTTCTGGTAGTCGAGTCCCATCACCAACCCCACTGCAACTTTGTCTTCGTCAAAATGATACATGAACCCTCCTCCATATTCTTCAGTTAAAGGAAACCCTAAACTGTGTCCAACGTACCCTTTGATGAAATTCTCTGGCTTAACTTGCCACACTTCTTTTATTCCAATCCCGTATGTTTGGGGATCACTGTCCTTTCTCAAATCGTACTCGGAGATAAGCTGTTTTGTCAACGATCCATGACATCCTTCACCCAAAACCGTGATTCTAGCATGGAATTCCATACCTCTTTCAAAACTGTCCTTGGGCCTTCCATCTTTTGCAATTCCCATATCTTTTGTGGCCACTCCTTTGACCTCACCATTCGAATTGTAGATAATCTCATTAACAGAAATTCCTGGGTACAATTCCACACCCAATTCTTCAGCCTGCTCTGAGAGATAGGCGACTACATTGCTCAAAGAAACAATATAGTTTTTGCCCTTGTTTGCCAACTGTGGAGGTTCGGGAAGCGAAAATGCATATTCGGAAGTTAGATACTTCATGTGGTCTTCGGTGACCAAAGTTACCATATCTTCAGGTAAAGGAATTCCTGACCCATCTTCATTCAAATGTTCACTATCAGGAAACAACTCTCTAAAGGCCTGGGGCTCTATAACTGCTCCAGAAACTATATGACTTCCGAAATCTCCAGCTTTTTCCAAAACAACCACTCTTAACTCACCTGATCCATGCTCATTATCTAGTTGTTTGAGCTTTATGGCTGTAGCTAACCCTGAAGGTCCTCCTCCAACTATACAAACATCCACGGCATCAGAGGCTCTTTCCTCCGTCATTACCGCTTGTTCATCTTCCAGTAGGTCAGCAAATTTAACTTCTTGGTGTTTAATTGAGCTATGACTCAACTGTCTGCGTGAAAAATTATTCAATTTGGTATATCTGGATGGAAATGAGGAGCTATGAGGTCTATCTCGAGGAGATACTCTCGTGGTTATGGAGCTTAGACATCGTGTCGAATATACCCCAGATCTTTGGACTAGAGGCTTCGTACACTCTATTATTTGCCTATATCTTAGCATTGTCAGAGTCAAGTGATAATTTTTTTCGCGAGCGAATCAAATGATGAAGATTGTAAGCAATAGCTTTTGAGTTTGCAGGTTGCACGTGAACAGGTTAAGTTTTGTTAAACACTTAGAGTTATTTCTTTCACGTGGTTTGTGTGTTGGGCTTTGTGTGTTTCACCTTTCAGCCGTATATAGAATTTTTCACTGTAGTATCACTTGACGCACTATTATAGAATAATTATCAAATTAAATGAAAAATTATTTAAAAAGCTTATATCATTTTATAATTTGTAAGCAAAGTGTTTGGTATTAAATTTTGTTTTTGTTCTTTTGGTTGCCTCTATCTTGAGATGCTAACTCTTCTTATAACTAAAATAATGATTGAAATAATTTATTATTTAAGAGACTTACATAAAAAAATCTCCCGAAGAAAACCGTCTATTATCTAAATACGACTTAAATGTCATCAGCAAAAGTCTCCCATGCAGCAGGATCACAAGTTCTGGTAACACCGACCTTTTCAGACAAGTTGTTCAAAGTTTCAAAGTCCTCATCTGGTAAAGTAACAGTCTTCAAGTTGCTGATAACTCTGGACTCGGTAACGGACTTTGGCAACACAATGGTTTCTCTTTGCAAAGCCCAAGAGATCAACACCTGAGCTGGCTCAATGTTCAACTTTTTAGCAATTGCAGTGACGGTTTCGTCTTTGAACAAAGGACTATCAGCAGAACCCAAAGGACTGTAAGCTTCAGCCAAAATATTGTTGTCACTCAAGAACTTCAACAATTTCTTTTGTGGCAACAATGGGTGTAATTCGACCTGGTTAACAGCTGGAGGAACCGTGATTTCTGGGTCCCTCAATAACACTTCAATCTTTGGAACAGTGAAGTTCGAAACACCGATTGCTCTGATCTTCTTGGTGTCTTTGTAAACCTTTTGCAAAGACTTGTAAGTATCAACGTAGTTCCAGCCATCCTTGATAACATTGCCATCTTTATCGAGGAAAACAGGCCAGTGAATCAAGTATAAATCAACGTAATCCAAGCCTAATTTCTGCAAGGATTCGTCCAATGCTTGTTCAATCTCCTTGTGTCTTGTGTTCCACAATTTGGTGGTCACGAAGATTTGATCTCTAGCAACCCCTGAATCTTTAATTGCTCTTCCAACTTCTTCTTCATTACCATAAATAGCAGCAGTATCAATGTGCTTATAGCCGTTTTTAATAGCAGTTAAAACAGCATTATAAGCACCATTCTTCTCAGTAGCTCTCCAGGTTCCCAAGCCTACGCCTGCGATTTCAACCCCGTTATTTAATTTAAAAACCTTGTTATTTGTAGTTAAAGACATTGGTGAAATATGTGGGATATGCCTTTGCTTAAATATGCGATTTCGCCACAATTAAAACCGGAAGCAAACCGAAATTTTCCAAGCGATATGCAGGCTAATATGCAGGAAAATATGTCAATTGCTAATAGGAGCCATGATTAAAAATGTGAATTAAATAAATACTCTATTGATTTGTGTCGGAAGTTTGTGGACTTTGACCATCTTTGCTGTCATTAGACGCAATATTTTCTTGTTCAGGGTTGTCTTCAGAGTTCTCTTCGTCCGGTTTGGGATCGTCTGAATGTACCCACTTCCGCATAAAGTTGACAAGAATCTGGGCTGTGAATACCTGTTCGGCCTGGTACAAAACCAATGGCACAAGCAAGATCCCCAATTTGGGATTATCTGAACCGTATTGAGATGTGACCAATGAAACCCCAAGTGCTGCCGTTTTGGCCGGACCACAAAGCATCACCGAAACCGTATCTTTCTTATTGTAGTAAAATGGCTTAAATACATAGTAAGACCACTTGTAGATAAATGAGCTCGAAGTATCTGGCTCTTTGGTGAAAAAGTATTTTATAGGCCAGGGCCTGGAATAAAAGTAGCTTAGAACCGTGAAGAATAAGTAGATCCCCACGTTGAAAAAACATATAAATATAATAGAAGCATGGCTAACTGAAGTGAAAGCATCTTGAGCAAAAGCAGTGGAAAATGACTGCCACATAATTAAAAGTAACATAAACAGTCCCACTTTGTTAAGCTTGAAAGTCGTCAACGTCCATTTTGTCTCCTTGGGGAAAATATTCTGTATAACCTGGCCCACAAATAACGGAACAAAGACTGATAATCCCAATTGTTTCATGACATTTGCATACAATTTTTGAATACTTATATCGGGACTACCAACTTGATGTGTAGGGTTTCCAAATTCCCAACTTCCTCTTAAATACATTTGGACAAGAGCTGGAGTGATAAAAGCTCCAAGAATGTTTCCTATGAAAACTTCACACAAAGTTAACACCACGTTCCCGTGAGCTTGTCTTGTCATCACCACATTAGAAGATACGGTTGTAGGACAAGCATGGGTCACAATAAGTCCTACAAGAACGTAAGGATCAAGATTATCGTCATTGGCCTTTTTAATTCCGCATGCGATTCCAAATATAATAGCACTAGTTATCAAGAAACTTAACGATAAAACGGTGAAATGAGCTCTCCAATTCAACATGTTTATTATTAGTTCTTTTGTTGACATCGACATCCCACTGATAAGGAAAATAACTGCAACTGCACCATAACTGATAACATACTGAGCTTTTAAAGTCCCGTGCAGTTTAGCAAATTCAGGGAAGAAATATGCTAGCACAATGAAAATTGCTAGGCCTATAAAGAACCACTGGGCTATGGCAAAATCTAAAGCCCATTTCACAGCTTTATACCACTTTTGTGACTTGTAGTTTTTCTCAGACATGTAGAGAATGTGGATTTTCGGACACTTTTATCGAGATGATATGCAAAAGGTAGGGCTGATATTTGGTGTGCGCATCCGGTAAAAATGGCTGAGAGTGGCAGATATCATCGGCTTTTAATACTTTGTGGGGTGTGCGAGTACCACTCTATACTTTATACTAGTATACTTTAGTATGTTTAGTATGGGTAGCTTTCTAATTCAAATACGTAAAATTTCAATCTGGATGTTTGATTGGTTGATTGACAGTGAATCTAGTTGCTGTGTTTTTTTGTTGACTCTTGTGGTGTGATTTATACTTGTAATGTGCTAGTTCGTTAATTAGTACATAATAGTGCTATTTTAATACTTGTATTAGAGTTCTCTACTTCGTTAATTGGTACATAATAGTGATTCTTCGTACTTGTTCAATTGGTGTATAAGTGTGATTCTTCATACTTTTTTGTTTCGTTTGTGTAACCTTTTCAACCGGGTATAATAGAGTTGCTCTGTCATACTTGTGTCGGTGTTCTATCGTGTCAATACCCTTATTTCTACAACTACACAAAACCTTTCTATTTTTGTAATTACGTATTTAAGTGTAATTCTATAACAACTCGTATTCTGCTGATCACAATCTATAATTACATATTTCAGTTGACTGTCGGTTTGCAACATTCGTAGATCTCGCAGCCAAAGATAAACGAAATTCACTAAACACATTAATCACTAATAATCTCTATCAAGCACAACCACAAACCATTGATCACCAAACAGACCATAACTCATAATCCCTTCCTTGCAACCCATATCTAGCTAAAAAATCCATCAGATTCAAGTGACACTTGTCGGTTGCAACAATATCCCAATTAGGCAATACATAAACAGTCGCAGTCAACTTATAAACTAAACCGCATCCATCTTTTCTCAAATATGTCTTCCACCTACAGTATGCCTCGAATGCACGAGACTCAGAAGGAGCTGACGTCGTTCGTCAACAACTTCTGGGACGATCCGGATAAAGGTTTCAAAAATGTCTCTGCAAGAATCAAAAACTCAATTGCAACCATGCAAGAGTTGCTCGATTACTACTTGGAGAGAATAAACTTGGAGAAAGATTATACTAGAAAGCTTGAAAGACTCAATCTGATGCCTCTCGGAGCTTCGGAAACCGGGGTCTTGAAAAAGAGTTTGGATAAATTGAACTACGAAAACCAAGAAATGGCAAAGTTCAACCATAAATTCATTAGGTCCGTTAACTCAATTAATTACGATAAACTCAGTCATTTTTACGTTTTGTACAACAAAAAGACCAAAAAGATTTTGGGCCATATGAACAAGCTTGTGTCAAAAAGAAGAGACATTTTGAAAGATCTCGATATCACAAAGGAAACATACAAGCAAAACTGTTCTCAGATAAAATCCTTAGGATTGGCCATTCAAACCACCTGGGGAAAAGAATTGGAGAAGAACGAAAAGAAAGTCGATAAATTGAAACAAGGATTGAGAAATAACGAAAGAAACTATAGATTGTCCATCGACAATTTCAACAAGATAAACGAGATCTTTAAGCGAGACTGGGTCTTAGCTCTTAACGAGATCTATCAATTAGAGATCGAGAGAATCCAACTTATCAAAATCAATTGTTTCAATTTCTGTAACAATGTGGCTACTTTATGTGTAGAAAATGATCAATCAGTTGACTTGGCCAGAACTCATTTTGCAAAGATTTCACCTCCCCAAGATTTACAGGATTTTAGTGATAATTATGGCACAGGAAACAAGATTTATGTTGACCCCCAATTTGTTGATTTCATGCAAGGACTTGACGATGAATCTACAGGAACTTACGAGACTGCTACGTTTGAAACCCCAGAATTTGACCATCTTTTATCTCGTTCTTACTCAACTTATTCGCTGGCCACTCAGCAGAGCACTCAGCAGAGCACTCAACAAAGTACCCAGCAAAGTTATCAACAAAGTTACCTGCAAGGATACCCAAGTGAACCTCGTACTCCATCACCAACCAAACCAAAACAACCAAGAATCCTGCCCCCTAAACTGTTTGCTGATAAACCAGTTCCTAAAGAACCAATATCGGAACCTTTGACGAAATTCGATTTACCAAAACCAGAAGATACAAAATCCAATTACAGTTCAAATAACCTTTCGCCAGACGAAAAAACTGATATCTTTTCGCTCAAGTCCCATAAGTTTAATGAGAGTAATGGATCTTCCAATTACTCAAACCCAACCAACTACTCATCTAATACCAATTCCAGTGAAAGAAACTGGGCTAGTCCCAGGAAAAAGGAGAAACATCTTTCTCAATTCCAGGAACAAATCAACTTAAAGTCTAAGGAACTTCCAGCTTTAAGCAAGAGCACAACTACAAACGAATCACCCTCTAAAACACCAATAATGAAAGACTTTTCCATTGATTTTATTGCTAAGGCTTTGGAAGATTTGAACAAAGGTGGTAACGGTGATATCAGTCAATATAGACGTTCAGTGCGTTCAAGACAAGAAGAACCACCTTATTTAAGACGCGAAGTCGATGACCATACCGAGGTTCCCACAAGAATGGATTCAATCAGTTTCCGTTCTCCACAGGCTAAACGTTCGCCAGAAGCTGGTCCTCCTGTTAAACCAACTCGTCCAAAATCCATGTACGAATCTGCTAATTTCGATGCTGCAAAATCTGTTAATCCTCAGAGATCACTTTCAAGACCCAGATCTTTGAATTTGAATTCGGTAATCAATAAAATCACTCCTACGAACAGAAAACCTTATGTGATTAAAGCTAAGGCCAGATATAGTTATAAGCCTCAGCATCATGGAGAGCTTTTCTTCCGTAAAGGATGGCAGATTTATGTTCTTCACAAGCAGCCTGATGACTGGTTTTTGTGTGAATTGGGAGAGAATTGTGAGGATAAGGTTGGGCTTATAGGATTAGTCCCAGGGAATTATATTATAGAGGGGGACGATCTTTTTTGATCATGTAAAGTATGTATGTATAGCTTGAATGTAGAAATAGTTTGAAGGTGTAGAGAAAGAGTAGGGGAGTCGGAACTGCAAGATTATAATCAGGTACTCTAAAGTGATTTATAACTCTAACTGAAGAGTTTCTAGAATGATTCTGTTAAATTCATCTGAACCTCTAGTATTTTCCATGATTAAAAAGTTGTATAAATTGTATCAAATGTATTTTCGAAAGTTCATACATATGTTCAAAACAAGTCAGTACAGGAATAGCAGTTATAGCCAACAGAAAATACAATGTCCGTTTCCAAACTAAAACCAATTTAACAAGACCCAATCTGTCTCAGAATAAGTACCATCTTCAATACTTTAACACTAGAGTTTGAAATGCTCCTATGCTCTTTTCCTTAAAAAGCGCATTTTTTTGCAACCAAAATCAAATTACATTTACCTTCATTTGAAAATTCAAACCAAAATTCTCACAGAGCAGCTATTGCTGAAATTTTTATTCATTTAGGGTTGATTTAACTTATAAAGGTCCCATCCCTCCCGATCCGTTCCCAATATTTATGTTTTTTTATGGCGCTGATTCTTCAATTGTTAAACACCCTGCAAGTATCCCATAAGCTGCAATATATATCCATATCCATGTTTAACAGATATTTTCTCTGTTCTGGAGCAAGAATTGAGATCAAAGATCACTCTTATAAATTCTTGTATTCCTGCAGGAAGTAGATTTTAGCGCCGTAACTTATCTTAATTTATTCAACTGTGATATACCTTTAGCGGTTTCTGGCCAGCAAATTTTGGCTCGTATCTACAACTTAATGTACCCTGAAGAAGGGTTAGTAGCTCCAGGTACAAATGAAGGTGAATCTGTCAACATTCCTAAAATCAAAAAGCTTAATGAATTAACAGTTTCTCAATTAAACTTGTTACATTCGAAGTATTTTGATGATACTTCTGGAAAAAAAGAAGGTTTGGAGCAGATATAAAAAGCAGAGTTGGTATCAGCGCTCGAGCCCAAACTTGAAATCATGTTATCTCGAGATGTGCCTGCAGTAATTGCATTGTTAATTAAGATGGTTAGAATACTCCAAGCGCTTCTGGAGTTTGTAGTTCCTAAAATAGATGGGCTTATCCAAAAAGGCCTTGAAGTTTCTGCTTTAGCATACGGAAGTGTTCAAGAGGATGTGATTCAGATTACGAATTTGGTTTTGAGGAATATAAGGTTGTATTCATGAAATTAGTGGCCCAATTGATTGCTTTTAGATGTTAGTCATGTTTTAAATCACTTTGATCTCCATTTGGTTGGCAGATTGGCAAACAATGATGTAATATACTCCAAGGGTTTAGTTGATTGGATTTGTAATTCCATTATGGATCATTGGATCGATGCATTTATTTGGGATGATGCTCTCAGAGAAGACCAAAGTGAGCTCCAAATATTGCTTCGTTCTATAGTGTTTTTGAGTGACCAAACCAGCCCTTTTTTGAGAGAGATCGGTTGTTTCTTGAGGTTTAAGAGGGTTTCTTGCTTTCAATTGAGTATCTTTGTTTTCTGTATATTGTTTTGTAGGAAAGCGAGTAGCATCATAATCTGTGGATCTCTAATCAGTTCAAGCAGCAACTTGTAAGCTTAGAATTGAAAGAGTTCTCACTAATAACCGTTTTCTCAAGAAAGACAAGAGATTATAAAAACTAAAGAAACGAGTCTTGTAATGTGTTCAAATCAGGTATTTCCATGATAATGAATGGAATTTAATACTCCAAGTGCTGGTAGGATCATATTTAGATCTGGAATTTTGAACAATAAAACAACTACGTAGCAAATAGATACGACAAAGAATTAAGGTCAAAACGGTCAGACTGTGCCCAATGCTAAATATTACGGCTCTATATTACAATACACGTCGTTTTCTTTTCGGAGGAGAACTTAAGAAAATCAGGTAATCCACCAATTGTTTGCCCAATCAAGAAACAATAAAAGATGTAAATCTCCATAATAATTTCTCACCTCAACGGTTGGATTATAAAGCAAAAAGAAACTACAGCAAATTACCCAGAAAATGTAATTCACCAACCAAAACCCCCATAAACACCACCACTAAAACATACATCACCACCCAAACAGTTTACCCATATCATCTCTCATCTCTCATCCATAACCTCCATCCTCCCAGCGGTTACGCCTCCTAAACCGTTATTTGCAGCCAGAATGGCGCATCGCACATGATGCGAAATTGTGGCAGATAAATTAGAATCTAACAGTTTATGTTTGAAGAGAAACCTGTTGGTCCAAGACTGCCTCCCCACCCTTATTCGATTAATGATATTCCTCCTTTGATTGTAGGAGGGGCTACTTTTAATTATCAATATACTGAAAACCCAGAAGCTACTCCTATTTATGAGATTTTAGATACTGCTTTCAGCAATGGCCTCATTGCTATCGATACTTCTCCTTACTACGGTCCTTCTGAAATATTAATTGGGAAAGCCCTTCAGGAACTTGGTGAAAAATGGCCAAGAGATACATATTTTATTTGTACAAAAGCCGGTAGAATTGCTTTAAATGAATTTGATTTTTCAGCTAAATCAATTAGAAGTTCTGTTGAAAGATCTCTTCAAAGATTACACACAACTTATTTGGACGTTGTTTATCTTCATGATATTGAATTTGGCGAAGAAGCTGATATTTTTGATGGGTTAAAAGAATTAACTCGGTTAAAATCTGAAGGAATTGTTAAAAATATCGGAATTACTGGTTATCCAGTTGATTTCTTATACAAAATAGCACTTACAGCTAAAAATGATCCAGAAATCGGTAGCTTAGATGCCATTTTATCATACAGTAATGGATGTATTCAAAACACGATTTTGTTTGAATACTATGATAAATTTGTAAATGAATGTGAGATTAAAAAAGTAATGAACGGGTCAATTCTTTCCATGTCATTATTGCGTTCAGGAAAAACCCATTCGTTCCACCCAGCCCCAACAGAGTTGAAACATGCAGTAGATGAAGTTGCGCAGGAATTACTTAACCAGGGTGTGGAATTAGCGGAGCTCGCCACACGGTTTGCATTCAAACGATGGTTATTCGATACCAGCAAATCACAAAGTGATTCTGCTAACCTTAATTGGAATAAAAACACATCGGTTGTTTTAGGGTTATCGAATGTATCTGAATTATTACTGGCAATTACTAATTATTGGAAAGTTAAATTAAATGTATCAGAAATCAATCTTGAAGATGAGCAATTGAGTAAAGAATTTAGAGTAAAATTAGGGGACCATTTTGATGAATTATGGTCGAGTGGGATAGAACATTAGATAGAATATAGTTTGAATTAAAGTTGCAGAGCATTGATGAAATCATCTTTAAGGTACCTGTAAAAGGCATCCTAGTGCATTTGGCAATAAGGTGCTTGAAATACGGTAAATGTTCAGATGAAACTGAGAGTAACCTAATTAAATAAAATCTCAAATAGATTTGGAATATAATTATGAGATTCGTTTAAGGTTAGCCGTTTTGCAGGATGAGAAGTTAATTATGAATTTCAATTATATAATTTTTTTTGCTGTTCACGTGATACTCCTTTTAATTAACTCAGATCATCCGTGCTGAATTAAGTACTATTATGAGTGGGGGATACTATTTTTATACCTCATTTAGACCTCACTAAACAGTGCAGATTTTCACACCTCTGATAAGCATGAAATCGCGCTCTAGAATAATTGCGAAACCATGGCTGAAGGAAAAGTAATTCCACTTGATAACCGTAAACAAGTGACGGTTCGGAAGTTTAATAACATCAATCTTGTTGATATTCGGGAATTCTATATTGACAAGAAAACTGATGAGAGAAAACCGGGGAAAAAGGGAATTTCATTGACAGCTGAATTGTGGAAGAAGCTTCTTGCTTCAAAGGACGAAATTGACCAGGCCTTGGCTGATCTTGGCGAGAAATCCGAGCTTGAGGAACCAGACAAGACGGAGACCACTGAAGCGAAGCTGGAGGAGGCAGAGCTGGAGAAGGCAGAGGACGGGACGAAGTTCGAAGAGCCTGTGAAAAAGAAGCGGAAGGTGAAGAGCGAGCCGATTGTTGAAGATAGTGAGTAGAGTTAGTAGATGAATAAAGGTTAAGTAGGATGTGGTTGAAGTAGGATGTGGTTGAAGTAGGAAGTGGTATAAGTAGGAAGTGGTATAAGTAGGAAGTGGTAAAAGTAGAAAGTCTGTAGAAGTGAAAGTAAGTAGGAGTGAGTAAAATATTAAAAGCGGTAGAGATAGCAAGAGTGGTAAAAAGTGCACGGTGAAAAGTATAGTGAAAATTAGTGGAAAGTGAAAAATAAACAATCGAAGGTGCAAAGAAGAGTGCAAGACTAACCATTATACGTTTACTAAATCAAATATTTATAGAACATAAAATTATTTGAGTCAACTGAATCGCAGATCATATTATTTTTCATGTATGCTTTATTAATCTTATTAATGGTGATGTCAGTGCAAATCAGCCACCGGTTCCAGACATCCACACACCATTAAGAACACACAAAGCCCACGAAGCACACCAATTGTATCAACTATACCCACTCCACTACATAAACTAAACTCTTAACACTTCATAGCAATACTTCACCTCAACTCACCACTAATACCTAACCTCTATACTCTCCACAAAGTGTTGCGAAAAGTGCGAAATTGCTACATGACTTCACGCAAACAACTGGACGATAAGTCGGACCAGGAAAGCACAGCGTCGGCCAAAAACGAGTTCCCCAGTGCCTTTATTGACCACAGACAGGCCCATGACTTAGCCCATCTTCACTCGTCTTTTGGTCGTACCAGACGCAGAACTTCGCTGTTCCAAAATTTCAAACCCTATGATTCAGCTCCACTTACGAACAAAAATCTTCGGTCTCTCGAGCAAAGTCTGGGGCTGCCTCCGAGTCCCAAACACAAGACGATTGCCGTGGACACAGACAAGTTTGCAGACGATTATCACGGCGAATACAACGGTGAATACCACGATAACTTCAGCAAGTATACTGACAGATATGCTCGCGAGCAAAGCAGCTTTCTCTCGCTGGGCTACCATGATAACCCCGACGCAGAATCACTCAACTCGTTGGAGTTTGGCGAGTCGAATCCCCCCAGTGAACACTCGGGCGATTCGACCTCGTTGGACGACGTATGTTTCCCTGATTACTACGGTGAAGAAGACACGTCCCGTACCAAATGGCCCGATTTGAAAGTACTTTCTGAGCATATCGAAGACGAATTGAAAGCTTTTAATACATCTCACCAGGATCACGTGAACTTTCTGTTTTCAGGTGGTAGAGTTGAAGAAAATGAATTAATGGGAGAACGCACGGTTCCACTTCAAATCAGTCCTACGCCGATTCAACCAGGAGAGCCGACCGAAGAGTTTATGCAGACGGCTCCAATTCTTCAAAAACGCAAACTAGACGATGAAATGTGCAGATTTACCTATTTTAGAGACGATCTTGTAAATACGATCCATGCTCCTTCTCTCGGAGGATTATTGCGTAACGATAACCGTAAAAAAGTCAAGGACCAGCCCACCAACTTGAACAAGAAATGGCGAGATGAAGCTGACGAATTGCCAGAAGACGACGATCGAACTTTGGCTTTGGAAGATTTGTTTCTGCCGTTGCACTACGGCAATGTTACTTCTCGCCCTGTTAGCACGAGCAACATGAACGTTCTCAGCCCACAACAGGCCCACTCTCAAGCCCATTCGTCTCAAAACCATACTCCGTTACAAGCCCATACTTTGTTGCAAAAAGACACTCTTCACGTCCATCTGGGTCTGACAACGCCGCTCCCCCGTAGTGAGTCTGCTAAAAACTTGATTCGCCCGTTGACGGAAGGAGCTGGCCACCTGACAGGGCTGACCAGCCAGGCTTTGGGCACCGAGTCTACGCTTGATGATATCAATCCATTTTGGCTTGATGTTCTTGATCCTACAGAAGAGGAAATGAAGGTTTTATCGAAAACTTTTGGAATCCATCCGTTGACGACTGAAGATATCTTTCTCGGAGAAGCACGGGAAAAAGTCGAGCTTTTCAAGTCATACTATTTTATATGTTTTACGTCGTTTGATATTGTATATGAACGGAGGAAACAGAGACTTAAAGAGCAGGCTAAGAAGTTGACAAAAATGCAAGAACTCTACGATCTTCGTGAAGAACAAGCGGGTTTCATTCGCAGAATGTTCAGAAAGTTGAAGTCGCTGGCCAAAGATTCGTTGCCGGATAAAAGTTCAACTTCCTTGCGGAGCACAGGTAAAAAAATCAGAGACGGTGAACTTTCTCCCTTGTCGATGTACATGATTGTGTTCAAACACGCAGTGATAACTTTTCATTTCTCGCCCACTCCTCATCCTATAAATGTGCGTAGAAGAGCCCGGTTGCTTAAGGATTATCTCACGGTTCTGTCAGATTGGATCTCATATGCTTTGATAGACGATATCACCGATCTGTTTGCCCCTATGATCGAAAGTATCGAGGAAGAAGTCAATTCGATCGAAGAGGCTATTTTGAGAATGCATGCTGGTGAAAGCGATTCGGATGATCTGGATAGTGAATCAGAAGAAGAAATTAAACCACCAGATGTGTTTTTCAAGCGTCATCGTAGCAAAAGTACCGTGGGAAACTATAAGCTTCTTGACTCGAGATCTCGTACCAAGTCTAAGACTGGCACCAGTACCACGAAATCGCTGTCTACTTCAAGAATTGTAGCGTGGAAGCGGAAAGGTGATATGCTTCGTAGAATTGGAGAGTGTAGAAAAAGAGTGATGTCACTTTTGAGATTACTAGGCTCAAAAGCGGATGTTATAAAGGGGTTTAATAAAAGACTTAGTGAAGAAACAACAAGGGGTTCAGTTCACCAATCGAGACTGGAAATTCTGATGTACTTGGGTGATATTCTGGACCACATTATCACGATGGTGCAATCACTTAACCACTACGAAAAGCTTTTAGCCCGTTTCCACTCGAACTATCTTGCTCAGATCAATATTGATATGACAAAAGTCAACAATGATACTAACGATGTGTTGGGTAAAATCACCATTTTGGGTACGATTGTTTTGCCAATTAATGTTGTAACTGGTCTTTGGGGGATGAACTGTTTGGTACCAGGACAGGATTACGAAGGGCTTGCGTGGTTTTGGTGTATCATTGCTGGTATGGTGATGTTTGCAGTATTTGCATACAATTACGCCAAGAGGGCCTATGGTTTGTAGTATTTATTCTAATGAACTGATAGAGTGATAATGTAGAGTGATAATGTAGAGTGTGTTATTGTAGAGTGTGATATCGTACAGTGTGTTATCGTAGAGTTAGTTATGAGAGTGGTGTAAATGTCAATCGTGGTAGAGTGAATAATTCTATAGAGTACGAGATCATTTAGGGTATTCAGTTTCATAGCAAATTGTTGAAGACCGAATCACCTAGTTGAAAAGATTATTTAATTAGAATTATCTAAAGTTAGATGAAAGGTTTATCTACAAAGACTATTTCTATACAAAAGATCGTACAGTACAATTGAATTAGAAGAGTACGAATAGAGAAAAAACAGAAACACCAAATAGAAAGTAGAAAAAGAGAATAAAGACAATAAAAGAGAATACAAACACCAACCTAGTATCACAATCCCAGTATCACAATCTCAGTCACAATCCCAGTATCACAATCTCAGTTTCACAGCCAAATATCAAATTTCATTGATCGCGAAATATCACCAACATGAGTATCCAAATGGTCCTAGTGTTCACGTCTTTGTGCGTGCAAATGAGTATCCTCTTCGTGATGGTGTTGCCATTGCCTCACACAGTTAGAAGAAAGATCGTGGGCTTGATTGACGTGTGCAAAAACTCGAGTAACTTCAAAATTGGGGTCGCTTTTTACTCAGCAATCCTTGGGCTTCAGTTTGTAGACTGCTTACAGAGATTGCAAAAATTAGACTACATGAAAAGCCCTTATTATACTACGACTGCAAATGCTGCCATGATGAACAATGATCAATTGGCTAGTAAATTTTATTCCCAAAGAAATTTGTATATTTCAGGAGCTGTTTTGTACTTGGAGTTAGCAATTTTCACTGTCAGTACCATTATCAAGAAATTGGTACAGAAACAAGATAAGTTACGGGCTAAAGAATTTGCTAGCGAAGATGAAGAAATCAAGAAATATAAGCAGTTGATTCAGCTCAAGGAAGACGAAATTGCAAAACTTAAGGCTGAGTTAGTAGAGTAAATATTTAGTTTTAGTTTAAATACAAGCATGTAATGCAGTTGTCAGTTAAGGAGCAGGATGTATAATGCACGCAAATAACAGGTTAGTTATTCACTTGCCTGGATCATCTAACCATTCGGCAAAACCTGCAGTAAGTAACATGAAATTCGGCACGTGAATAGAGCTTCGTTGCAGCACAGTTGCAGAATTTGCAGAATTTGCAGAAGTTTTCGATGCTTGATATTGCAGTATTGGGATGTTTTGGTAATTACTGGACGGCGATTTGCGAGGTATATTTGGGGTATAGTGTGATATTTTAGTGGATACCCTTCGTGTATATGTGAAGTGTTTGTCAAGTATTTTAGTCAATTGGAGTGTGAAATATTTTAGGGAAGTGAAAAATAATTGTGAAATATTTTAGCAGAGTGAAGTGTTAGAAGAATGGGTAGGCAATAAGCTGATTATATGCATCATGGTGTAGTACATTAAAATAGGTAAGTGTAGTACATGAAAATAAGTGAGTGTATTACATTGATGTAAGTATGGTAGCGATTGTAAAGATGTATTGTAGGTGTTTGTTATGTAAATGATGCATAAGTACATTGGTAAGTGAAGTAATAGTTCGTGTATTAGTTATAGAGGTAAATGTTTAATTGGAGTGCATTCAGTATATTAGTATGTTGGGATCAAAGAGTAGAATGTAGAGAAGAATCACTACTGTAGATGCCATTAATAATACATATTTAATCTATAAAAATACAGAATGAATTGAAATGCCGTCTTCATATCATGAATCCTTGCACATTCGAGACTACACTTCTTTCTTATCATCTTTCTCTTCTTTTTTAGGGTACTGATATGGATAAACTTGATTATTATATGAATATCCATTATATGGATAGTACAGCCCAGTAGCAGTTGTAGGATAATATTGTTGATATCCATATGGTTGTTGTTGAGGTTGGTGCTGCTGGGGTGGAGGTTGGTGTTGCGGTTGGTGCTGTGGTTGATCGTAACCCATTTGTGGTTGACCCTGTTGCATGGGAGACTGGTGAGGTGGCTGCAGTGGATGTTGAGGTTGTTGTGGTGGTGGTTGGGGCTGGGTCTGTTGAGGTTGTGCAGAAGGAGGAGCTTGTGGTTGAAGAGGTGGCTGGGCTTGAGGTTGAGGTTGTGGTTGAGGTTGAGATTGGGGGACTTCATAATAACCGGAAGATTTTGATGGACTAATACCGGTTTGAATAACCCTTTTTATATCTCTAACGAAAAGTGGATATAATAAATCAACAATTCCTTCTCTTTGAGCCATAGCTAAAGCTCTTTCAAATGGGATCCATACTCCTTTCAAATGCATCAGACCAATTTTAACTACATGACGAACTTTTTCCAGTTTTAATATCCCATCTCGCCTACCTCTTGTCATTTGAGCAACATTTAAAAGTTTGGTACCATTAATCATATTATTATCAGCTCTACGAACCACAGAAACATTATTAGCATCAACTTGATAGCATAAAGTTTTTTCATCTTCCCACATGGTTGTTGTAACTCTTGGTCTAATTCCTGGTGGTTGATATTGACCAACAGTTGAACTAACAGCAAGTGAATCTTGATTTGGTAAAACATGAACCGAACTGGGATTTTGAACTGGAGTTCCATTAACATTATTCAAAGATAAATTGGAATTATTTACATTATTATTCGTTGAATTTGGATTTGAATTTGATCCATTAATTTGACCCTGAGTTGGAACTTGCATTTGCGGGTTCGGATTTGGATTTGGATTCTGTGATTGAGTTTGCAGACCTGGCTGACTTTGTTGACGAGATTGCTGATTATAATAATTATATGGATAATTTTGTTGTTGATTATACATATAATAATAATTACCCTGTTGATTATAATATTGATATTGATCATTATAATACCTGTATTGTTGCTGGGGTAATTGACCATATGGAACATTAACAGGTGTTGGAACATTAGAATTTGAAGGATTTGAATTTGATGATTGAGTACCTGTGGTATTAGAATTTAATGAAGGCATTTGATGATTTGGCAGATTAGGATTTGGTTGTGTAAGAGAATTATTTGAAGATTGCAAACCCAGAATCGATGTATTTGTTCCTGAACTTGATGCTTGCAGAATTAACTGATTAACGCCAACTTGATTATTGATTCCTTGATTAAGACCTGGTAGACGATCATTTTGATTTGAGCCATCAACATTATTATGATGTGGATCGATATTTGACATTTTATTGGTTCAAATGATCTATACTTGTTAAAAATATATTAACTTTGGTTTGAATTATATGTTAATGATTGATTTAGGTATAAGTTATATTAATATTAGCCGCTGATTGTAGGGATTTATTAATTAATTAATCTTTATTAAAAGGAGCAACTGAATAACTTCTGGCGGCTTATGGATATTTGGTTCCCGAATTATCCAAAGTCAACTATTGGATTATTGCCTCAAGTTAATTTGTGACGATATGAAAAGAAGAAAAATTTAGTTTTTCGTTGTTTATAATCCTTTTCGCAGTGAGAAAAGGTGAAAGTTAATGAAAAAAAATTTTTCGTTCTATGTAATAAAATCCACCCCGTAATGAAACAAATAAAAATTAAATAAAAAAAAAAAAGATAAAAAAAAAATTAATAATTTAATTAATTGTGTGAGAATTTGTTTTTTTTGTTTTTTATTGAAATTTAATTATTTTTAATTAATTGAAAAACAATTTGAATTGGAATGATTTAATATTTTATTTTTAACAAAACCTTAATTCTTCATGCACTTCACACAAATTCTTCTAATAATGTATCAATGTTATGCATAGTTTTGTGCTTTTCTTACTTATTGAAGTAATCTCGAGATTTATTATTGATTTGATTCCCTATATAAATTGGACCTGATCGTGAGGCCCTGGTTTTTTTTTCTAGTACTCCGCCAATCTCAAGTTCTGCAATATGAAACCTTATTTTATAAACTGATTAGAATACTTTAAATTACATACGGGATAGACAATACCGTATCCACAGTACATCGTATACGTATAACTTGTGATTTTTATTCATGTTATGAATTTAGTTGTTGATACAGTATCCCAATCTCGATTCTTGCGACACATTGCGGTGTTTTTACCGGATCAAGTCCGGCAATTATTCATAAGTACTTTATATATTTTTAGCATATTGAACCAATTAATGAAACCATTAATTCTATTTACTTGTTTTAAAAAAAATTCATATCGGACCCTTGAAATAATTCCAGTGTAACTAATTCCAGTATTTGAAGTTCCGGTTTCTATAAGGGGAATTGAAAATTGATAGATTATTATTCAAACCTAAAGGTCAGGGCCCTGCTTTTCATGGATATAGTTGATGCACTTGCGTGAGTTATTATGCGCGAGGTAACGGGCTAATAGTAGCGGCGCATGGATTACCGCTAATGTCGCCTACATCAATTTCATGCCCTCGAAACATCTCCCGCACCACCGCACCATCGCGATAAGCTGCCACAAGTCCTTGAATATGTTCAGGTCCTACACGCCCATACCAAATTCCCTCCGGATAAATTATAACATTTCCAGCATATGCGTGACCTCCAACATGAGTGACATACCCTATGTCAAGATCGGGAGCGATTTTCTCTGCTTCATCGCAGATCATAGGCGCAACTATACCACACCTCTCATCTCGGGTCCCGTGACCACAGGCTAATATAAGAGACCTCGTGACTTTACTTGCGCGAATCGCACTAGTTTTGCCTATCAGATTTGATCTAGCCTTTGGTTTAGACGAATTTTGATTACTTGTCTTAAATGGATTATAAACTTCAGGAACAGAAGCACCTTCAGGTGTGAGAAACTTTTCATGAAATTTTGTTAAATCACTCTTATCAAATTCTACTTGTAAATTATCTGGATATAGTTGTAAAACTACCTTATTAGGATCATAAACAGACTTTCTGTTGCGTAGAAATATGTAGCTCACAAGTACAGGATGCAGCAGGTATTGTAGAGTTAATTGCCTTAATTGAGCAGCCACCGTCTCATTTTGAAAAATATTCAGAGGTACCTCATCGATACTATTAAATCCATGACTAAGAAGTAATACATGTTTCCATAAACGAGCACCTGTTCCTACAAGGGGACCTGTTTTGATTGGCTGCTGATATTTGGGCTTACAAAATGTACATCCCGTATTTATAGTAGGACGAGGACACTTTTCAATGAATTTAAATCTTGATAGACTCATTTGATAATTTATATTTCGCACTAAATTGACGGTTTTGGTTAGGCTACGCATTATTTATTAAATTTTTTTGCGTGAATAACTTATTTGTGCTTAACGCGTAACAATTCTGCACGGTTTATTCTAAGAATGCGCTCGTTCATTTTTCTCGTTTGCATTAAATCACTCGCATTACTACTTTGTCGTTTTGCATTTACTCGTACCGCCCCTCTCCTTAGCTATTTTACCTCGCACCGTGGCATAGTACGGATATTCGACGTTCCGCGCTTATCATTTCGGCACTTCCGTCCTAAAATCCACCCCACTAACTGCAAAAAACGGTTATAGCATCAGTATTCCCGTTGCAAATAACGCATTACGCATACAAATTTTTAAATCAATATGTAATCTATTAGTCAAATAGTGACCTTGGCAATCCACTGCCCTCAATTAATTCAACTTTTATTAGTGAATATAAGAGCTTAACCCAATTATAGGATTGATTCATCATAACTTTTATTCAGGGGAAATATCACCTAATAGTTTATTTGGATTTCCTCCAGGCGTGTCCCTGCGCTGCCTACCTCGATTAGTTCACACATCAACCCCCTGCGCAGATCTACTCAGTTTCTACGCATAAGTCGCATTATTATTTTTTTCTTGTGTTATTAATACCCAGTTTGTAACCCGTCTTATTGCACACGGGCCTCGGATCTATGTTGAAATGTATGGCTCTCATTAGTTTAAGTTATTGTTTTAATCCGATGCCTCAGAAAAATAAATGCACATGAACCTCTCCATACTGATAACTAAATTTAATTCATTAAAAAAATAATCCCCCTCCAACCTCGGGATTATTTAAAGCCAACTTACATACGATAAATATGGCTTTTACTAAATTTAAAGGACTTATAATAATCAATACTTTTCAGGTACATTAAAAATGGACGCGTATGCATTTAGGCGCCAAATATACAAACATTTAACTGGATGCGAAGGCTAACGATATGTATGCTAAGCAGGATTCTATTGTTATATGCAATTAATGGTCTTTACTTGTGCATTGTAATATTCTATACACTTGAATTAATTTGTTTATATAGGTTTCAAATCGATGTTAATAACCAAGAATTTTATTGCTTATCAACTAAAAACTAGTGATGCCATAGAACTTTAACTTTTATTACTACTTTATAAGATGCATCTTTTTTTTTTCTTTACTGAGGGGCTCAAGTGAAATTGGCGCTTGCCGCAGTTATTATTTAACCGCTACGCATCTAACTATTATTTCATAAACAACAACAAAACCATTCACTTGTTATAAGTAAAAATTACTAATTGAAAATCTTTTGATACCATTGACATATCTAAAATTTGCGCATTGTACTTCTTAAGTTTTTAACTCCGGATCAAATAGGAAATATATCAAGGTTGCTAAGATTGCAACTAAAAATTGAATTAATATGTATTGACTAATATGCAGATAAATTACCAATTGATTGTCTGCCGCAGTTAGTTTCTGGAATACTTCTAGTAGTATTTCTCGTTTATTCTTGAATTTATTCCATTAGATGCGCCCATTTCAAATTTAATATATCATATGTTGGTGTTCGATCTACAACTAAACCAAAACAGTTTAATGATTTTTTATTAATATTTAAAAGTATTTCATTAGCTTTTCACCAGCTTCTATTAACTTATAAGCTTTTATACGATGGGATTGCACTGATATTGATTCCCTTAAGTAATAACACCTGTCTTAGAGAAATGTCGCAACCCTAACTTAACCTACCTCATCCCTATTGTTTCAACTTAACGATCAATATGGGCTCTGACTGGGCCTGGACCCCAAGTCTTTTGAGTTCTTGATCTTTGTTTTAAGCAGTAGGTTTCAAAGAGCCTTCTTAGCTTAAACTTACTTACATCCCTGCAGTAATTGACCATTCAACCTCAAGATTGGCAACTAATTACACAATGGAAAACTAGCATGACGATTGGCTGTGAAGGGAATGTAATTAACTCGTATTCAATTATTTTCGGTTCCTCGATATTCTATACCATAATAATTGCGTTTCTCCTTTAATTGTAGTCAAAGACACTAAACATTCTCCTACTTCTTGGTTCGAGTCATTGATTAGTAGCAATCATTTTAGGAAATAACAAATTTAATAACAAAGCTGGTACTGATAACAGTCCTTTTCATTCTTTTGCCTCTTCTGACCGGCTTTATCATGAAGAAACATGTCGCAGATCTAAAACCACTTCTAGCCATGCTACGGCTATTCTTTCCAGCCAAACACGGCGTTTTGAGAGTCTTCATCCGACTTGATAGGACCTGAATGAAACGTCTCTAAAAGCTTCGAATTTTAGGAGCAACACCAAAAACAGAATATAGAACAGTGCCTGTGCATGCAAGGCTTTCGGCTTTAAGCTACAAAAGTCGGAAAGAACACTGTTTTCTTTCAAGTTCTAAAAAATAGACTCCTGTTTATATTATTATTTTGGCAAATGCTTCTATGTTAGTTTCTAGAACTTTGTGGAAAATTTAATACGGGATCGAGCTTCAATAGAACTGGAAGTCTTGTTCAAATAAGCTCCGGCTTAAACTTCGGTAATTATATCATAATTACAGGGGGATCAAATGTTTTGAAGCGTATAGTTGCATTCTCCAGGGCGACAAAATCAACTGGAAAAAGTAGGGCTCAAATTTGACAGCAAATAGGCAACTAAGAACTGAAGATGGACCCTTTATATGATCAAGAATTCCCCAGACAATTTCGTAAGAGGTTGGAGTCAAACAACGCTTATAATTTCAAAACCTGACTGTAATTTCAGGATGAAGATTCGAATAATTTCTCGCCTATCATTCACTATTCACTCTATTTACCAGGTAAAAAAACCCACCTAAAGCCCACTAATTAGGAATACTTTTCCCAAAACATTACAACACAAATCAACAAGGCCCAAAACAAGCCAGTATTCACAAAAGTTATTGGAGCATTATCTCCTACATAATTGGGTTGTGCGACATTGATCTCCAAATTTTAAAGTCTTCTATATAAAAAAATATAGGTTACGACATTTGTCTAGTAGGGGTTTTGAGATCAAAATTTTTCCAATATGCATGAATTTCTTTTAGTAACTAAGACAATCATGAATACAAACCGATCCCTTAATAATGGAATTGAAAAATACCTGGCCGTCTAACTTGGCTATGGTGTTGTATTTATTACCAAATTGGTATACGAGAGTATCTGCGACATGTGCCTATTGTTTCACCTCATCAGGCTTTTGAAATTCACTGTTTAACTCCCAAACTTTTTCTCGAGAATTCCACTCACATATCTTACGTAACATTGCCTTAACAATCAAAATATCTTTAGTGTTCTTTACATCCACTTTCCCCTTAAGTTTTATTAATACTTGTTTCAGACTAAGTTTCTTGTCACTCTCAAATAATTTCACAATATCCTGAAGTAAATCGCTCTCCAGTTTATCGGTTTTATTCCTCTTCTTAATCCGAGAAAGAATGTTCTGAGAGCTTAATTCTCCCCCTTTATCCACGGTACTGATATTTCGTTTGTTCACTACTTCTCGTCCAGCCTCTCGTCCTAATTCCCGACCTGCTTCCCGACCTGCCCGGCCAAACTTCCCAGTCCATGTAGGAACTCCTATCTTATTCCGACGAGTTTGCTTCCGACTTTCATTTAATAACTTTAAACTCTTATCAACTATCTTATCCACTTCTTTCTGTACTCCTTGATTATTCTTATTTTCAAGTATCTTGTCGTGTTGTACACGGCTGTGAACATTTGAGTTTTGAAAAATACCCTCCATGATTTGCTCCTCGTCATTTTTCTTTTCCTCTTCTTCAAAAACGTCCATCTTGCTGACTCCCATTATACTCGCCACTTCCGTTAAGTCATCATCGTTCTTGTGCCCAATATCACCAAATGCTTGATTCGTTTCTCCTGCCCCATCTTGATCACCCAATGTGAATAAATCGTACAAGTCATTCATCTTAAAGAACTTTCTCTGCTTGGGATCCTTGAGAATCTTGTTGGTCAAAAACGTCTTGAAGATCTGTCGATGATAAATCTTCTCTTCAATCGACCCGGTAATCATAAGTCGATAAATTACAATATCCTTTTTCTGTCCAAGTCTCCACGCCCGTTCTCGTGCCTGCATGTCTGTAGAAGGATTCCAGTCAGGGTCGTAGATGATGATTCTGTCGGCCCCGGTCAAGTTAATTCCAAGTCCTCCTACTTTGGTTGTAAGCAAAAAAACTGTGATGTTGGGGTCATTATTGAACCAATCTACAAGGTTTTGTCTCTTCGAAATAGGCGTGGTTCCGTCCATTCGAAGATAAGAAAACTTTTCTCCAGTAGGCTGATTATCTGCGTCTATCTTCGGCAATCTCTGAAGAAACTTCTCGAGAATATCAAGCATCTGTCGAGTCTGACAGAAAACAAGAATCTTATGATTATTCAACCCCCAGAGCTGAATAAGCTTTTTCGTCACTTCCAACTTTCCTGACCGTTTACTATTCCCATAATCTTCAGAGTTTTTATCTCGATTAACAAGATCGGGATGATTACATATTTTCCGTAAAACGTCGACTCCCATGAGCATGTTTCGTTTCCCCTTTACAATAGCATTCAAGTCTTCGCTCTCCAAAAAGCTTTCGTACATGGCCTGTTGATACTTTGTAAGCTTTACAAATAGTACCATTTCCTGCTTTTTCGGTAAGTCTTTGGCCACATCATGTTTGAGTCTTCTGAGCAAATACGGCGAGATCAAGTCTCGAAGAATCGTAGCACATTTATAACTGGTTTGTACCTGTAAATTACTGGCATTTGAGTATCCTCCCATGTTAATTGGAATAGCAAATTGCTGTTCAAATATCGGAAGAGTTCCCAATCTTCCCGGGAAAATAAAGTCAAATAACGACCAGAGTTCAATGAGATTATTTTGAATAGGAGTCCCACTAAGAATCACCCGATTATAGGTTTTAATTCTCTTGCTTAAAAGCGAAATCTCCAGGTTAGGGTTTCTGATTTTATGGCCTTCGTCGAGAATACAATAACCCCAATTTCTGCTCAAAAGCTGTTTCGAATATATCCGAAGCCCCACATAAGTAGTGATCAAAACATGGCCAGTTTCCATGACAGAATCAACCACTTCCTGGGCATTGATCTGATTACTAAGCCCTCTGAACTTGTCTGGCTTGTTGGGATCTTCGTTTTGTAAATACTCTTCCATCTTGCTCTCGTCTATTTTTTTACCCATAGCAGTTCCTATACTATGTAAAATAACACACCGGAGTGGAGGCCACCATTTGTGAAATTCATTCACCCATTGGTTCAAAACTGTAGCCGGAACCACAATAAGCACTGGTTTTTCAAGAAGCTTAGAGTAATGAAGCCCAGCAATAAAACTAATCACCTGAATGGTTTTCCCAAGCCCCATTTCATCTCCTATAATTCCTCCTGCTTTCTGGTTGTAAAGCTCCCAGAGCCACTGAACACACGTCTTCTGGTAGTCGAAAAGCAGAGGATGAATATCCCCAGGTAGTTTGAATTTGTCATCAAGTTTTGAGTCAGGAATCGTCGGATGCGGTTTAAACTGCTCTTCACCATCTGAAACTTCACGTAATTGACTCCTTCTTTTCGTCCAGATCCGAAGCCGTTTATAATACCGTTCGAGATCGCCATCATCGATATTCTTCTCTTCTAGCTCTAAATCTTCAGATTTTTCATACGTAAAATCCTCATCATCAACCTCAACTTCCTCTACAACTTCTGGCTCTATAACTCCTGAATCCATAAATCCAGGCTGTCTTAAGTCCACATGGTCTTGCACCTGCTCCGAGCTCTCAAACGCATTTTCGTTCCCAAATGCCGTGATCTTCCCAATTCTTATCAAGTAGTCTCGCTCGCTCTCATCCGGAAGCTGATCACCATCTTGCAATTGCTGCTTACTTTCTTCAAGTCTGCTTTTTATGTCCAGATGGTCAGCCTCAAGTGGCTCGAGCTCGTTCTGTTTGAACCATGCAATTTCCTCCCGAAGTTGCTTTCTTTGACTGATTTTAGTACGAGGATCATTGAGCCGGTTCTCAAGCACAGTGATCTTTTTGCGGACCTTTTCTATATCTGTCTGAGTTTTGACAAGTCTTTTTTCCTCCAATTCTCTGTCCTTGCTGAGAAGGGCCTCGTTTGCTTTCTTGGTGATCGAAGTTTCGAGATCATTCTGGTCCACGATCGTGACTCCTAGCGATTCTAAGCTCATGATGAGATGCGCGATTGCAGCCGTGATGATAAAGATGAGATGGAGGAGGGAACGGGTCAGAGAGTGGTGAATTTGTATTTGGATAGATTGAGAGATGAGTCTAGGTGTAGAGGCACAGGATGTGGATGTGGATATGGATGTGGATAATTGTTGGAGGTAGTTAAGGGTATTTGGGGTAATTTTGAGCAAAGGTAAAGGTTGCGAAATTCACAGACTTGAGATGTAGAGATTGATTCTTGGTTAATCATTAAGTAGTAAATAGTATAACCAGATACAAGCATCAAAAGTGCCCAAAGCTAATGTAGTAGTATTCTAAACACTTAATTTTATAACTTCTTTCTGTCCATTTTTTGCAATCTTACTTATTCTCTTACATAGAGTTCTACGTATGATTCATGTTTCGATTTACCAATCCTGTAATTGCATAGAAAGTCATTTCATTCAAAACTACTTACCCGAAATTGTATTCAAACCATTCAACAATCTTTCTATACCAGTCTATTACTTCTCAATTGAATAAATCATAGAATACTTCGAAATAACTACAACCCTACTCCCATAGATAATTATATTAATCTACATGCATGCTATCTTGCAACTCCCGCAATGAGTCCTCGTACACTTCTGTATCTCCCTTCTCCACCAAACCACCCTCCAGCTCCATGATCTCCTGATCACGACTCACATCTCTCATTAACTTACTAAACCACTTATGCTCTCCCTTTCCAAACGTAAAACTAAATGCACTTCCTTCCTTGTAAGCTCTCGCAGTTCTTCCTACTCTATGCACATATTCTCGAGAAGAAATTGGTAAATCGTAGTTCACCACATCCTGAATCGAAAGAATATCTATTCCTCTTGCAATCAAGTCGGTAACCACAAGAACTCCAACTTTACCTATCTCGAAATCACCAAGTATCCTTTTTCTCAGCTGTGTTGAATTATTGGTCGAATTGAGGTACTCTACGTTTATTTCACTTCCAAGTCGCCTCATAATAATTGCAACCAATTTGGCTAATCTGATGGAGGATTCGTTGGATTTTGTAAACACCAATACGTTCTTTGATTTGCTGCTTCGTAATAAAAATTTAGCCAAAACCAATGGTTTAATTGAGTTCTTACTACTTCCGTGTTTAATAACATGTTCGGTCAATTTCTTGGGAACAGAGAACATTTCGTTCACCAACTTCTCCTGTTCATTGATGATGAGGATTCTGGGTTTATAAAAGTGAAGAAGCGATAGTTTTCCTGCATCTGTAGTCAAAGTAGCTGAAAATATAAGTTTTTGCACCGGCAAATTCCACAGATTCCTATCTCTATTCTCTAGTTTTTCAATTAAAATCTTACTCCAGTTTTGAAACAGTTGATTTAAAAGTCTATCTGCTTCATCAATCACCAAAAACCGTAAACTTTTGAGATCAATTGTCCCATCACTAACGTGCTCCACTAATCTTCCAGGTGTAGAAACAAGAATATCTGGTGGGTTTCGAGATAATTTGGCTCCTTCTTCACGTATTGAAATGTCTGTTCGGAGATTCATCACGTACAAGTTTGTTCCTTTTGAAAGCTGTAAAAGTGTCAGTTTTACCTGAAGAATTAATGGCTTGGTGGGAACAAGAATAATTGCTCTGATTCGTGGAACAGTTCTGTTCGTTAATGCTTCAACAATAGGTACCAGATATGCCAAAGTTTTACCGGATCCCGTACTAGCATTCACAAGAATATCCCCATTTGAGTCAGGTTTATATTTATTTTCTTCGATGTCCTTGAGCATCATTTCCATTACGCTTACTTGGACAGAAAAAGCGTTTGAAAAGCCCAGGGTTTCGAGGTTTCTTTGCATGTTTTTGGAAAGATTGAACTCAGAGAACGGCCTTGTTGTTTCAGGCTTAAAGTACTGTGGTTTTGCAAGCCAGTCTAGGTGATTAGACTGGGTGATTTTGAGTCTTTCGTCTCTGGGCAATTCAGGCTGGGGCATGGGTTCAATTTGGTGAAGCTGTTCTTGTTCGTTGTTTTCGATTATGGATTCAGGCTGGTCAGCAGTGGCAGTTTTGAATTTGGAGAATATGCTCAGGTGCTTTGAGAGGTACGATTCGTCCTGGGGGTCAGAGTCTGGATCACCAGACTTACTAGACACACCAGACTTACTAGATTTAATAGACTCAGACTCAGACTCAGACTCAGACTCAATATCAGAACTGGAATTAGAACCAGAACTTTCACCAGAATCTCCACTTGAATGTTCACTCTCAATCTCATCCTCATCACCCAGACTCTCCCCCAGACTCCCCCCACTCAGACTGTCACTCCCTCGTCTCTTACCACTCCCACGCACACCATCACTAGCAACCGTCCCAACATCACCACCATCACTCCCTCTACTCTCAATATCACTCCCTTGGCTCGCCCCGTACAGTCCAGGATCAAACCTCTGTGCAAACATTTTGCAGCTTATCCGCGACAAAAAATTTTCAACAATGAGACCTGGACTAGCATTACTAAGTAGATCAGCTTGGAAAGGACCTAGCGTAGTTCCGTTGCCCATCGCCAAGGCCGTCGAGACTGGTGCTCCCATTCGTACCAATGCCAGAAGCTGTACCATTTTGCCCCTGTTTGTTGGCTTAAAATTTCAAGTCCATAACGGTAAAGAGTACGTCCCCATCGAAATTAGTGAAGATATGGTAGGAAGTAAACTCGGAGAATTTGTTGCTACAAGAAAGAGATTCAACTATAAATATTCCAAGAACTAATTTTTGGGTTCTAGACTAGTTCTATGTAAATTATCATGTAAATATAAATCATTATTTCTAGTTTTAACCACGATCTTCTCTACGGAAAGAATCTTCCATTCGTTGTTGCCTAAGCTCTCCGGTCCGGTCTTTCACAGGCCAGCTGCCCCAGCCGTTTAATCGGATCACCAAACACGTAGCATTATCGTCTCCTCCAATATACTCAATAAATTTAATCACTTCTTCAGCACAGGCTTGTGGAGTAGCAGCTTTATGACCCCGTAAATTCACCGTATTCATGACAATATCAGCCGTTTCCTGGTTAGTAAGCTCGTTCGTTACTCCGTCACTACAAAGCACCAAAAAACTCTCGTTCCCTCCAATACCTCCAATCGTTGTATCTCTGATCTCCTGAGGGCTCAATTTCTTATGGATTTTCTCATAGTCTCCGATAATCATCTGGGTGATATCGGGCTCGGCCGTCACGCCCATTTGCTTGAAATTGATGTCACCGAAAGCCCGAGTATTTGCAAGCGAGATGAATCTCTCTTCACCAAACGAGTCGGTCATAAAAAAATTAGCAGCATATTTTCTTAACCTAGAGGCCTCAATTGGGTTCAGAGGATGGTGGTCTTGCGTGAGAGCATGGGCTTCACCAAATTTGTCGACCAAAATAGCTTTTGTATCTCCTACATGGGCTATAGTTAATTTACTAATAGTCTTTCTGTTAAAATAATAATCTTCGTAAACGGGCTTAAATGTCGTATCATCCGTGTACAAAGTCTGGATCAAAGCACTTGTACAAGTTGAACCACTTTTGTTCTCTGTTTCAAAAAAATTGTAGTCACAGTTGAGGAAACTTAATGGTAATCTTACTCTTAAATCATCTTTAACATCGATATTTTGTAACTCTAAAGGCTTGTTCGAGTTGACCATTTTCACAAAATTGTCCTTCCTGTGCTTATACCATCTTCTCCAGTAACCACCTATATTTTTCCAGTATTTCTTTATGAGTTCATCACGAGCTGTTTCGTCATTGATTAGTGAATTTTGTTCAATTTCTCTACTAAGATTCTCCAGAAGAAACTTGGAACATTCTTCACCTCCATGTCCATCAAAGATATTGAAATTAAAGATTTTTTCACCGTTTATATCTAAAACGTTGGCACTGTAAGTATCTTCATTGTACATGCGATTAACTCTTGAACTATAGTGACCAAAGTGACTGGGACTTTTAAGAAGCGGGATTCGTAACTTGGCATTGCTGATGGGCGTTCGAGACCCACCAATGGGGTTCATGGGTGTGAATGATACGCTACTGGAGAGACACCGTTTCATGTTGAGGATGTTCGGCCGTGTATCACCGGGCGCGATGGGTGCAAATTGCGGGGCAGGTAGGATGAGATATGGGAGGGAGTGGGAGAGAGAAAGAAGAGAGAAGAAAGAAGAGAGAAGAGAAAAGGAGCAAAGAGAGTGGATGTAGGGAAGAAGGTATATGTGAGAGTGGGCCGAGGATCATTTAAATTAGAGTTCTGAATTAAGTTGGAGGGTTTGACTTGAATACTTAGAATCCAATAGGGTTCTCAGAGTTAGTAGAATTGTAGAGTTAGTAGAATTGTAAAGTTGGTAGAATTATAGAGTTAGTAGAATTGTAGAGTTAGTAGAAATGTAGAGTTAGTAGAGCTATTAGACTTATAAATTCAGACTCAACTCATAATGATATTCCAAGGTCTAACTCAACGTTAATCGTCAGATTTAAATAAATCGTACAATTAAGTGGGTTCATGTAATTGAATCATACAGTTGCATACATATATCCCGACTACCTCTGATATGAGTTAAATAATTAAATAGACTCAACATGATCAAAGAGTACTACAGTTTCAGCCTCATGAAACAGAAACAAAGATGAATATACTCTATTGAAATAATTTTAAAACTTCAATAAACAATAAATATCTATTCTCTACACAACCAAGGTATCATCAGCATCAGCATCGTAGTCAAACTCATCAAGTGGCTCGTCTCTATACTCAGTCCGATCCCGTGAAAGCCTCGTGCTGATTTGATCTCTGAAACTACTGAATTGATTCCCAAGTCTGCCCCAAACACTATCTTTTACTACCTCTTCTTCAGGATCATTATCAATCCGATTACTGAGACTCTGCTCAAAATCCCTTCTATTATTATCGTAGTTCATATTGGCGGCCTGTTGAAGATTGAATGGTCTCATACTCAGCGATTGTCTTTTATTATACTCTCTTGCAACAATTCTTTTCGCCTCTACTATAATCATGTCTTTACGTTTATGTGCCAGATCATCATTTTCTTCATCAAACCCAAACGTATCGTAGAGATCAGATGTAAGTCCTATCCTTCTTTTGAGCTTATCATAGACATTGAAAATAGTGAGAATAATTGGTAAAACAATTAATCTGGGAATCCAATTGTTCATTAAATTGAATAACCCAGTAAGGTGAATTGATTTACCAAACCAGTCTTCAAATACACTCTTTCTTGATACAAATAACGTGATGAAATTGTACGATAATGGGATGGTTAATCTGGCAATATACATGGCATAAAAACAAGCAGAAACAGGATCTGATCTCCGTGGGACCAAGTGATACATGTTGAAGATTTTGAGCTGGGTAAGCGAGTTCATTGCACAAATCAACATGAGTGAAAAGATCCCACACGAAAACAAGATTTGCGGTACATTATGATTCATTTTAGTGAAAATAATGTTTACTAGTGAAAGCTTTGTTGAGTGGAATAACTCTGATTCAATCACAACAAATGCTACTGCAAAGAGCAAAACTGCCACTACCCGGTTAAATAACGGACCAATGTAGTTGTGGTAAATGTATCTTGTTTTGGGAGAAAAAGAGCTATCGTGACGAAACTGAGGAGTATCACTAGACGAATTCAGTACGTCTTCTAGCACAAGGATTTTGTTGAAAAGTGTCTCAAAAGCCAGCTCGTACGCTGCAAGCTTGTACAAGTTTGAGTTAAACTTTGACGTCAATTTTGTCAAAAACACATCGTTCAATTGGTTTCTGGAAATTGCAGGAGCCTCATCCAAAAACTGAAGTTCCAACAATTCTTTTAAATCTCCCGGAACTTTGCCATAAAGATCCAAAATCCAATCTCTATACACCACGGGAACCTCCAAGTCTCGCGTGAATGATTTTTCAAGCACAAGAACCTGGAGGATTTCTTCTTTAAAAGCAATTTTACAATCCTCTAACTCATCAATGAGTTTGGGAACCTTGAGGTAATAAAAATTTAAGTGGCCTACCACGGTACCAAAATTCCACCTATCTCTTGGGATATTTATAAGTCCGTGAGCCATAAGCCAAAGGGCTAATACTAAGGCATATATATGGGATAATGCAATAATCATCAGTTTTAAATGGGAAAAACTAAGCCCAACTTCAAGAAATAAATACACCATTCCTATAAGTGCAACCGCTAGAATAGTTGCCTGAAACTTTAAGTTTTTTTTAAATGCTTCAATAACTCTATTATACTGTTTATATTGACCCGAAGCATAATATTCTTTTAAAGTAGGAAGAATTAACCATGTAAGCAAAAAAGTGGTCCAGTAATTTGATTTCCACAAATATAAAATCACATTATCTGGTAAATTAAAAAAAGTCTTTGAATCATTGTTGTGCTGGACATAGTCTATTGGTCCCAAAAATATAATTGATACCGGGATAAACACGGCCAAAACAATTGGTATCAGAAAGTATATTGGCTGTTTGAATACGTTGATATGATACCGGATTCCCCAAACACTTATCAATAAAGAGAACACATAGCTGACTACTGTACTCAACCACATCACTTTACCTAAAGTGTACCTAAAGTGTAAATCGCGATAAAAACCCAATGCAATCTGATCCTGAGTCTCCGAAGGTTGAGCAAAAAGGGCCTAAAAAAGTAGGTTTTGCTCCATTACCTGAAGAAGACTTGAAGGAACATCATGAAAACCTTAAGAGAATTGAAAAAGAGAAAAAAACTGCTAATCCATTCCACAGAGTACCTCCTGAATTTCTGTACCTTGAAAAGCACAAACCAGGTCCTAAACCGCTTCCTTCGGCACCAATTGAGACTAAAAAGAACAGGAATACAAAGATCTTGGGAGACTTGAAACTCGTTCATGTAAAAGACATTTCGGTCGTCAATAAAGATACTGAAGTCAACTTTAACTACCCAGTCATTTACCTTCCAATTCCGTCTCATAATGTATTGGTGAGTGTTAAATACGCAGGACTTAACTCTTTTGATATTAGCAAATTGAACAAATATTACTACAATTTGAGTGATGTCAAAGTGGGTCTTGGATACGAATTTGTTGGTGAAGTCGTCGATATAGGTGCTACGGCCAAAGCGGATTTGGCAAAAGGTGACTATGTTTTGGGCTGTGTGAGTCCATACGGAAGAAAAGGGGCCCTTTCCAGTACACTTCTTTTGAACCCAAATAAAGACTTTATGGTAAAGTTAGATGATACTACAATTGAAAAACTCGCTAAAATCGACCCACTTCTCGAGATAAGTGATTCGAGCGATTCGAGTGATTCTGACCTGGAACCAAGAGATCTGGAATTAACTGAACTGTCGGGCCCACCGGTGCCGGTGAAATTTGATATTCCAGCTGCTGCAAAAGCTGCAGCAGTTCCTGTTCTTTTTTTCAAAGCGAAACAGGCTCTTCAGCATTTGCACGAAGAAGTATATCCAAACATTCTTATCAACGGAGGAAACACCAATCTTGCTGCTACTATTTTACAGATTTTAACTTCTTCTACCTACGCTTTTGAGAGACTTAATGTCGTTCTTATCGTCAAGGACAGTGACGTGCAAGCCACCAAGAACTTGGTGGCATATTTAAAGAATCATGCGGCTGCAACGGGAGAAATGCATCTTGAAGTTGTTTCCTACGATTTGCAGAACACAGATATCGTTCTTCCCGGAGAAAAAACTCCCATCAATTACAAAAAACCCGATCTCATGGCCATTGATATCATCGAAGCCATGCTCAAGCACAGCACCGAGAAAATTGGGCCTGCCAATATCAACAGTTTCAAGTTCGATTTGATCATCGATATAATCGGATCTCCAGTGCTTCATAAGACAAGTATCCGGTACAAGAAACTAGATTATCTCAATTTTCCGGGAGCAGATAACCTTGAAGAAAAATTGTCTACGCTTCTCAAAGCCAGCACTAAAGAGCAGTTTTTCGTAAAGATTCTCAAGCCTAAACTGAAGAAATCAGGCTACGTTTCATTTTGCAATTACCACATTAAAGAGCCCAGTGATAGTATTGATAAACTTATAGACTATTCAACACAATCAGCCAATCAGTCGATATTCAATCCATGGCTGCAGAAATGGGCATCAGGACTCGCCAATTCTCTCATTAACTATAATTACCACGATGAGCTTACTCTCACCACGAAACGAGAATGGCTTATTGAAGGGTTGAATTTGTTTTTGAAAAACGAATTAAAGTTCAAATTAAACGATTATGTGGACTGGAGAAACAATTTCAAGCACCACATTTCGAGTCTACGTAAACACGACGGTAAAGTTATTCTTAAAGTAGAAGATTTTTGAGCACACAAGATTTTTGAGCACAGAAGGTTTTTGAGGACAGATGAGATTTTTAAGGACAGAAGGTTTTTGAGGACACCTTGCATTTTTACGAGCCAGCTCACATAAATCAATAAACATCAAATTATTAAATTGATTGAAATAATTAGCCATTACTTATCTAGCCTCTATACGAACATATCTACACTTCTATAAGTATCAATCTATACCTAATCTTAATAATCCATTAACATCCACATTCTCACTAAACTTCATCTCCATCGCAGTCGCACAAATTATCTAATCTTAGAAGCAGCAATCAGTACATGCTAGTGGACAATGTCTTCTAGTTCCATGAGTGTTCATTCACTCATCGACAAGTTTCAAGTAACCGAAAAACCTGAACCTGTAAATAATCCCAAAATTCCTGCACCTCCTAACAGCAATGAACAGCGTGTTTCTCCTGAACAAAATTTAAAACATGATAATTCCAGCCTAGATTCTATAGCTCGTGAAGAAATGAAACCAAAATCTATTGATACTTCAACTTTTTCTCGACCTGATGTTAAGCTTCTTGAAAAATCAGGTATTCTAAATATCCTCGAACTGGACCCTGAATCTTTCCCCATATCTGAATCGGCTTTAATGGAAATTGTAAAACTAAAAATTGAACAAGAGAGAACAAAACAAGAACAAATCAAATTGGATATCGCCCTGAAAAACTATAACATTTTAACAGCATCTTTGAATGCTAATCTCCCGTCTTATATGATATCAAAAATGTGTGTGACGCCTTACGATCCAAATCAGCCACTCAATCAACCACCACAAATCCCACAAATTCCACATCACCAACCCGGCCAGGCCCCGCCTCCCGTACCATCAGGCCAACCAGGCCAACCAGGCCAACCAGTTCTCCCGCACGAACTGCCGCTCCACCACAGCAGGTCCAACAGCCAGGACTTCGCCTCGCTCCCGGTCAACTATCGTTTTGGAGGCTCTAACTCAGGCCCAGGCTCCACCGCGTCCACACCCAACTTGGGCCCATCATCCGCCCCTCCTGTCTACGGTCTCCAGCCGGGACTCCCACAAAGACGTCCACTTTCACCGGCAAAAGTTGGGGCCCAAGCTGTTGCTTCGCTCTCCTCGAACTACTCGCCTAATTACTCGTCCTCAAACTACAGATTACCACCACGGAAACCAAACGTGCCGTACCAGCATCAGCGTCATATCTCAATGCCCGTCGACCCAAGCCGGTTCAAAATGGGTATCGACTTGAGTAAAATTGATACCCACAAAGTTGATACCCACAAAATTGATACTCACCCTAAATCGTACCAGTATCTTCAACCCCCACTTAGCCAGGGAATACTGCCACTTTCTCAAAAACTGCCCACAAAACTGCCAATACAATCTCACACCCGGTCTCGGTCTACTGCCTCCATCTCTTCCAAAGCTACCACGCCACTTGGTGCCACGATGCAAGTCAGACCTACCCCGGCACAACCGCTCCAGAAACTGGCTAAACTGCAGCAACCTCCGACCCAGGAATCCATGACGTCGTTCCAACACGTCATTCAGTTTCAGCACTGGAAACCTGAATACCCAGGCGAAAAATTCGACCAAAAATCTGAAAAACTCGATCAGAAACATAAGAGACACAAGTCAAATGCCGATAACATGTCGGTCGATTTGCGGACGCCGATTGTCGAACAACAGGAGGGAAACGAAGAGGATGTGTCGATGGAGGAAGAAAAAGAGGGAAATTAATCACAGGGAAATTAGCCAGACCAGAAGCATATAAAGTCCATACTATAAGAGGTCTTTTAACAAAAGAAAACTAAACTAAGAAGACGGAATGAATAAAAACACTCAGATCAAATGAAAGAAATAATGAAGATATTGCATTGATCTCAAGGAATGGCTTCACATTGTAGTGAAAAGGTCAAAACCCAACCAACGTAAAAGGCAAACTAAAATCGAAAAGGAACAAAGTTAACAACGAACAAAGTCAACGACGAATAAAATGAAAGTGAAGTAATAGAAAGGTTTTTTGGGAATCAGAGAATAATAGAATATTGACTTTAAATTGTTGAACCAATAAATGAAGCGATAAATGGGATATACAAAAGTGTGATAGAAAAATGATTTAATAAAATGGACATAAATAACGATCATGAAAGAGGTATATAGTGTTTATAGAATGGGAAGGAGTTATTGTTCAGCCATAGTTTCGATCTCTAGCACACTAAGCGTGATAAGGTCTTCGTCTTCTTCGTCTTTCTCTTCGTCTTCATCATCACTGTCTACTTCATTTTCATATGCTTTTTCAAACGTTATGGTGCTTTTATCTATCTTTTCAACTTCTCTTTTCAAATCATGGGCCAAATACCGTAACGACATTTCAGTTACCAGATCACTTATAAGCCATGCTGTTAAGTCTTTTAACCATATTTGATCATAAACATAGTAAACATCGTGAAATCTGAAAAGCTCTTTGAGATCAAGTATGCTTTTTAATACAAGCCTTTTTCCTCCTCTTAAATTATAGTAAACATCATCCCAAACTTTCATAGAAAGACTGTAGTTTCTGTGAAGAGGATAACAAAGAGAACGCCGTATACTTGTTATAACTGCGGCACGAAGAGAAGTATCAGTATTCTCTTCGTCAGTAATGGTGATTTTGGAGTCCAAACATGCAATTTGAGGAACAAGTCTTCCCACTGTCCAGGCACTTTCGATATTATGATCTCCTTCTGTTTCTCGGAGATCAAAGTGGTATGCAAAAAGAAGAGATATTATAAGTACATATAGCTCTGCCTGGTACTGTTCTGAAATCAAGTACGTTTTCTTGGGTAATTCAAGCATTTTCTCGTGCTCTTTCTCTGTAAATTCTACAGGCATGACTTTTTCCTGATCGTCTTTAGCAAGCTGCTGTTGTGATTTGTACCACTTCAAAAACTTGTTGGTCACAGGATTTTTCCACTCCAAGAGTGTCTTGAAACCTTTATCGTCCTCCTCTGGGTTCCTTATCATCATATAATCAGCAGCTAAATACTCCGGATCGAACTTGATGTTTTCCTTGATAAGTCTTTCCATGATTCTTCCCGCTTCAGGTGTATCTTCAGGGTTTGCAAGCTCATTTATATCATTTCCATTCGAAACAGACACTGCTATGATCTCTGAATACTCGTTGTTAAACCCGTACTTATTTGCGGTCACAAGCAGCTGGGGCACATCCTGTTTCATTTCCCAGTCGAACTTCTCTCCTTCTTCGAGATTTGTCTCTTTTTCTGCAGCTTCTAGCGTGTTATCTACGTCCATTTCCTCTATTAAAGGCTTGGTTTTAGGCTGAACAATCTCATTTGTTCTGGCTAAAAGTTTGGCAGAAAGGTCTAAATCCGGGAATTCCTGGCCCTTTATTTCCTTTGGGATTCTGATTTTCACACAATCGGATTTTATATCAAACTCTGCATGGGATCTCTCATCATCTACACAGTTATACGGTAATCTCAACCTCAAGTAATATGGAGGTAACGAGAAAATAAACAAAGTTTGATCCACACTCATCTCGATTGTCTTTGAATTGAACCGAACATGACTGATTTTAACATCAATGAATACGAACTCATCGTTCTGGTCTAAAGTGAAAAATGGAGTAAGCATACCTTTTTCGCGATGAGATAAAATTATCATGGTAGAATCAGTTGAGAGACAACCAGCAACTGCCCAGCCGGAAAAAAGACGTTTTGTGGGAAGAAAGGCCGGAGATGCCAAGTCTTTGGTCAGAACAAACAGGTCTAAAGTTATCAGTAGAGTTAGAAACCAAATTCCTGATGAGATATTAAACAACAAGGATTTAAATGCATCTATCAAGCTTTTACCTTCAAATTACAATTTTGAAATCCACAAAACTGTTTGGAATATCAAAAAGCACGGGGCTAAAAGAGTAGCTCTTCAAATGCCAGAAGGGCTTTTGATATACTCACTTATTGTTTCTGATATTTTGGAACAGTTCTGTGAGGTGGAAACTGTGGTCATGGGTGATGTAACGTACGGTGCTTGTTGTATTGATGATTATACCGCAAAAGCCCTTGATTGTGATTTTATTGTGCATTATGCCCATTCTTGTCTTGTTCCTGTTGATGTTACGTCGATAAAAGTATTGTACATTTTTGTTACCATTAACATCGACGAAACCCATTTAATGAACACTTTGAAACTCAATTTCCCTCCAGAAACAAACCTTGCTGTTTTTGGAACCATCCAATTCAACCCTACTGTTCACAGTGTAAAAGCTAAACTAGAAGTCGATGAACACCCTCTTTATCTCATACCTCCACAACTTAAACCACTATCAAAAGGTGAAGTATTAGGTTGTACATCACAAAGACTTGACAAAAATTTTATTAATGGAACTGTTTACGTAGGAGATGGTAGATTTCACCTTGAAAGTTCAATGATCCATAATCCTGAAATCCCAGCTTTCAGATACGATCCATACTCGAGAAAATTCACAAGAGAATACTACGACCAAGACCAAATGGTCCAGGTCAGAGATCAAGCTATTGCTACAGCTACTAGTGCCAAAACAATTGGGCTTATTCTTGGTGGTTTGGGAAGACAAGGAAACCCTATAACTGTAGGAAACCTAGAATCTAAATTAGTAGCTAAAGGGTATAAGGTTGTGAGAATTATACTAAGTGAAATATTCCCACAAAAACTCGCCATGTTTAACGATATTGATGCATTTGTACAGGTAGCATGTCCCAGACTATCTATAGATTGGGGTTATGCATTTAACAAGCCATTACTTACACCTTACGAAGCAATGGTGATGATAGAAGCTGATAAAAAATGGGATTCGTTTTATCCAATGGATTACTATGCGTTGGACGGTTATGGAAGAGGTAAACAACCTGCTAGGGAATAGTGTATATTATGCAATAAACTGTAAATTATTTAAGTTTCTGTAAATTAAAGGTCTAGGTGAATATGCTCCTTTGCTTTTTCATAAGAACTTTCAACTCCAAGTAATGTAGCAAGTTCTATATCGTTCCAGAGTAAGTTAGTCGATAGGTATTCTTGTGTGATAAGACTGAACTTCTGACAGAACTTGACAAAATCAATACAGCATGTGTCAATAATATCATCTGATATTATAGGGTTATTAAGCTTAAGCAAATTGCTCTGAATATCAAGAAGAGCTGTGGGAAGATATTCTGATAAAGCTAAATTTACTTCTGTAATATGCTGAACATCAAATAATTTATTCTCTTTCACTGGTTCATAAATCGATATATCGAAGAAGGAGTCATCAAATGGGAGAATCATGTTAATGATAGTTTGGAAATCATATAACTTACAGTCTTTCAAAAGCTTGTCGTATTGAAGCTTGGTAACGTTACTTTTGAGTTCCTCTATCGTGTCATTAAGTTCAAGAACTTTATCGTTGAACAAACTTATAGGAAGAACTTTCGACAATATAAGATCAATGAAATTGATCTTCAAAATAACCTTCTCCATTGCAGTAAAATCCTTGAATTTGCTATGCTCCTCAAGAATCTCAATAGGGTGATCAATTATCAAATTGATAAATTTGGCTGTTTCTTCCTCTCCCAAATTCAATACCGAATCAAACGTAGCTTTAGATTGTTCGACTATTGGTAAAATATTACCGTAAAAATCGATAACCCACTCTGGAGGTTGGAGATCAGAATTGAGATCTAATTGAGCCAGATTACTGGTTCTGATAGACTTTAAGTTATTTCCTAGTAAATCCACAAGCCTACTTTGAGTGAAGGAAATCAATTCTCTAATAACTTTAACTAAAGAATTCGAGTCACTGAAATTCTTTTGGAACATAAGATTATACAAATCAAAAAGATTAAATATGGAATATAATACCTTCAATTTTAACTCAATTGCAATTAATTGCTCAAACCTCGACCTGATGCTACTTGAAAGTTTATGAAAAATCTTGTCCAAAGAATATTCAATGCATTCCTCAAATATATCAAGATCATCTTTGGAAATTACACTGCTTTTCAGTATCTCTTCGTCACTTATTTTAAAGATAGAGTTCATTAATTCTATCTCATTAATCACCATAGAATGCACATACGCTAATAAATCACCTATAAATCTTGTGGGGTCATGGGCATTCAAGATTTCCAATTGTTTGTTAAAATCTTCGATCAAGAGTCTTGATCTGTCGTTTGAAAATTCTTGAACTACCAGGTCAAATAATTCAGGGTTTCTCAGTTTAAGGAATTTGACACTATTGTGAAACTTAACAAGTTTTTCATTTGAATTTGTCCACACAGGATGAATCAATGATCTCTTTATAAAATGTGCCAATGTGTTGTTAGACTTGTCTATCAATTGGGCTGTTTTCTTCATGATACTGACTCCCAAATTCGAATCTTCAATAGATAATAAGATCGATGAACGTTCGTCTATTTTATCAAGTTTCAGAAGAGTTACGAAGAAATCATCATTTATTTCATTAGTGATTGTAAATTCCTCAAATTCATTCAACAAGAACTTATTCTTGAAATTTATCAATAAATGCTTTTTCAAATTGACAAATGATTTCTCTTCACTCAAGCTTTTAAAACCTTTGTTAAAAACAGCCAATTCCTCAAATGTGTCATGAATTCTCTCACTATTTACCTCGTTCAATTCATTCAATTTGTCGATTCTGTTTCCTATTTGCTTAAAGTGCTTGATCATAGGGGCATATTCCTTTAAAAAACCAGATTGATTGGAAATTAAGTTGAATTCCACTTTACTTCTCAATTTCTTTCTGGCCAATGACCCTTTCATGTTCGAATCAATCAAATCGTTCTCATCCAAGTCCAAATTGAATACTTCGTTCACAAGCTTATCGTTAATATTGTTGTTCAAAACTTTGGACAATTTGTCGGATAAGTTATAGTTTGAGCTATTCGACATATCTCCAACCTCCAGGTCATCTTTCAATAGATCTAAAGATAATTTGGCGTATTTTTCGGAATTTTCATCCACAGATTCAGAGACATTGGATTTCTCTTCTAGATTCAAAAGGTTTTTAAAGTTATTCAAGTTAGGGATTCGCTTACTTAAATTCTCTATATTAGAAGGAATAGGTATAGACAATGCTGGTTGTGGTTGAGGGATTTCATCGTCCTGGAACGAATCAAACTCAATGAACTCCATGACAAGTAAATAATTTACAACGCGAAACTTTTGATCCTATTGCAACATAATCCTACAATAAAAACGTACCAAAAACTACCAAGTGAAATAAAAATCTACATTTAACTATACAGTATCCTAAAACCTAAGTGCCCAGCACGTTCATGTCAATAAATCATTAATTCGTATAGTAATTCTTCTCTGTTTTGCTGGAGGCGTATTTGCTATATCAGCTGCCACCAACAACGAGTTGATTCCATCTTCGTGTCTCCTATTTGGTGATGGGTTAGGAAATGGAAACCCCCGAGCGTTCGCAGTTGTGTAATTTGGAGTTTGTGGTGAAATCGCAGAGGCAGACTGAGGCGTTTGAAGGTGAGATTGCCTTGGGAAATCAAATGGTTTATCAAGAGATACGCTTCTTGAATGACCGAATTTGGAAGTAGCTACTTCAAGTGGTGATTTAAGAGTGTTTGGAACTGATACTGATTTTGGTGATGTGGGAGGTGATTTTTGTCTTTTGGTTGCAACCTCTGGTTTAGAAGCAACCTCTGATTTAGAATGAACCTCCGGTTTAAAAGGAACCTCTGATTTAGAAGGAACCTCTGATTTAGAAGGAACCTCTGATTTAGAAGGAACCTCTGATTTAGAAGGAACCTCTGATTTAGAAGGAACCTCTGATTTAGAAGGAACCTCTGATTTAGAAGGAACCTCTGATTTAGAAGGAACCTCTGATTTAGAAGGAACCTCTGATTTAGAAGGGACATTGCTCAACGACTGCAAACATTTTGAGGCTTCAAAAATATCAAAGTTTGGTTGACGGTTTTGCAGCAACTCCAAATCCACATCATCAAACCTTAATTCGCCAAATCTTTTATCGTAAGGCGGTAAGCAGTAATCGGGGAAATCGTTACCGAAGATGGGGATGAGTTCGAATCTGATGTAATAACAAAACCTGCGTGCAAGAATTTTGCAAAGATTATAAGGCAACCAAGTACCTTGAATTTTAAGGAAACCTCCTCTAATACGCTTAATATATTCATGATATTGCTTAGGTGTACTATCAAGCAATTTGACAATATCAGCTTTAACTTTATGCAGACTAGTAGGTTGATCTTGATGTTTTGCCGTTGCTAATTCTGCGGCTTTCCACATTCCTGTCAAATGAACAAATCCAGTCTCATAATCCCAAATGATCCACTGGTCGTTGATATTATATTCATAAACAGTTAAGTAATTACGTAATGGGCTGATGGCTGACGTAGCATATTTTTTGATTCTTATTCCTTGATATAATTTGACTAAAGTGTAGTAAAGATTTGATGGATATAAAACATTCTGGGGGAGTTTATGAATCGGAAAAGCAACTGTTTTCGTTACTGGATACTGTCCTGGAAATTGATATTGATATTGATTTTGGCCCTGATTTTGATTTTGACCCAAATGTGCCATTTGCTGGGGGCTTAACTGGTTTGTGGGCACTTGCACTATCGACTGGTGGCTATGAGAAGGTGGGTGAGAAGATTGCGGACTAGGACCTGATTGTGATATTCTAGTCTGTGAATGTCTGGGTTGAGTAGGAGTTACTTGAGACAGATCATAGGGTTTTTCATTAAAATAATAGTGATTCATTGGTAAAGGGTGGGGAGAATTAGTGTATTGCGATTGATAAAATCCAGGAATGGCAGCAGCGGAATCTTTTTTAAAAGGTCCAGATTCAGGATAATTTAATGGGTACCCTGGATAAGAAGTTGATTGATGTAAAGCAGAACTTGCTTGGTAATAATTATCAGCATTCATTACAAACAACCAGATTAATGGCTACTTAATGAATAAAATAAATCCAAATCAAGGGATGATATTATTTAAATAGAATCAATTTTGAAAATTTCAAACTTTATTAAATACAATGACAAGCAAACTTTTAACGGGAGAGCTAATAAAATAATTCATGCAGGGCGAAGGAAGGGGAAGGAGGGCCTAATATTTACTGCGAGTTTTTTACATAAATCAACTTTTAACTAACAGTTGCAGCCGCCCTACCTAAAGCCTTACAGCGTTACAGACCTTTGCCATTACCTCACGGATAATTAAAAAAAAATTATATATTGCTAATATGATTAAGAGGACTGCATGAATCTAGTGTCTACAAACCCGACGTGCATTGAGCCTCGGGGACGTCAACAATATCGGCAACTTTAAATGTGGCCAGGCCCCACTTCGATCATGTCTCGAGATCTCCACTAAATTATTTAAATTTAATGGCAATGTACGCAGGGTCAGGCGATTGTAAGTGAGATAATTGTCAACAAAATTTTTAATAATTTTATAAAATTACGATAATTATGTACTTTATGTGCGTCATTACTCCTTCTTTATTACTTTTTTTAATGTTCAACTGATTTAGGCTTATTGTTCGAGGGCTCATCCCTTAATAAGATAACGGCTAAACTTGCTTTATTTTACATCAGGTTTCGCAGATTTTATATCAGGTTTCGCAGATTTTACATCCGGTTTCGCACTTCTCCTGCAGGGGCCCTTTGAAATCTATAAAACATTTCTCTATTGTTATTAGTAAGTAATTAAACTCTTCGGTATACTTGATGCATAATATGGTAATATCTCGAGTAAATTGCCTAAAACTCGTACCCTCGCCTTAAGCTAACTAACTGGTTCAAATTTTGAAGATCTCGGGCTACATAATGGATCGACAAATTTAAGCCCTACGAATGGGGAAATGCAGTCTACGAATCTCCGCTATTAATCGTTTTGAGCTTTGAATCTTCGTGATAATACAATAGTTGACATTAATGGTTTGCGGTATTGATTTCCAATATTCTTCTGAAACTAATACTTTTACTCAACATCTCCTCACCCCTAAATTTCATTATTAAATCAATGAAACTCGCATCTCTTATTCCTTCACTAACTACAAGGGTAAACTTTCAGTGCCGCATCTCCTCAAATTTCTCTTAAAACTTCTTGTTAGTCCCCTAATATCGAATACCAAATCATGTGTTCTATGCATTTACGGTATTTCAGTGAGTTTAAATCTTGGTATTCTGCTACATGTACATGAAATTTTTCCCCATTTATGGATCATATTGTTCACCGAGCAAGACCCCTTTTTACAATTTCCATTATGTGCCCTACATTCTTCAAGGATTAAGAACGTGCACACTTTTTGTTATTCTAGATGCAATCTCTACGGACTTAACCTCGCAGTTAAGAACAATTTAATTTATAATTCATATATACTTAATTAAATCGGTAATATTTTTAGAATATTTAGACTGGTGACTTTAATTTTTCAGCTACAGCATCTAAAAATTCAGTGGTGGTAACATATGAAGATCTATCAGTTTTACCTTGAGCTAAAGCTAAATCTTTTGTCATAGTTCCATCAATAACAGTTTGAATAGTAGCTTGTTCTAAAGTTTGAGAGAATTTAATTAACTCTTGGTTATCATCTAATTTACCTCTTTGGATTAATCCTCTAGTCCAAGCAAAAATAGATGCAATGGAATTGGTAGAAGTTTCTTTACCTTGTTGATGTTGTCTGTAATGTCTAGTAACAGTACCATGAGCAGCTTCAGATTCGAAAGCCTTTCCATCTGGAGTGATTAAAACTGAAGTCATTAAACCTAAAGATCCAAATCCTTGAGCAACAATATCGGATTGAACATCACCATCGTAGTTCTTCAATGCCATAACATATCCACCTTTAGATTTAATCATTTGAGCAACCATATCATCAATTAATCTATGTTCGTACCATAATCCCTTAGCTTCGAATTCCTTTGCGTATTCAGCTTCGTAAATTTCTTGGAAGATGTCCTTAAATCTACCATCGTATTTCTTTAAAATAGTGTTCTTGGTAGAAAGGTATAATGGTAAGTTCTTGTTCAAAGCCATTTTGAAAGAAGAATGGGCAAATCCTCTAATAGATTCATCAGTGTTGTACATAGCTAAACCAACACCACCATCTTTATAATCGTAAACCTGTTTAACAACTTTTTCACCACCATTTTCTGGAGTGAAAACCAATTCTAATTTACCTGGCTCACTAACAACTAAATCAGTAGCTTTATATTGATCACCATGAGCATGTCTTCCAATAACAATTGGCTTTTCCCATCCTGGAACTAATCTAGGAATGTTTGGAATAATAATACTTTCTCTAAAAACAGTACCGTTTAAAATGTTTCTGATAGTACCGTTTGGAGATACCCACATTTTCTTCAAGTTAAATTCTTTAACTCTAGCTTCATCAGGTGTGATAGTAGCACATTTGATACCCACTCCATATTTTTTGATAGCATTAGCAGCATCAATTGTAATTTGATCATTAGTTTTATCTCTTGACTCAACACCCAAATCGTAGTATTTCAAATCGAGATCCAAGTATGGGTGGATCAATTTGTCTTTAATTCTTTGCCAGATTATTCTGGTCATTTCGTCACCATCCATTTCCACAACAGGATTGGCCACCTTGATCTTCAAGGCTCTGGCCGATGAGCTAAAGTTTCTAATACCTCTGAACATATTTATTGAATAATCTGACTCAATCGATTTTTCAAGTGCGGGACTTACTCGGGCATAGTCCGGTACCGGAGCGGAGTCTGACCGGCCGATAACGCAATCAATTTTGGGTATTGTATTATGTCTGATAACAATTTTTACACCTAATTGGTTATTTAGTTTTATATCATTTATTTATTACCTGTTTCATCCTTCTATATACTACTAATATCAGCATAATACATTTAGCTTCCATAACTATAATTGCATCGAGTTGCGCGAAAATTATCTTTATAATGTCACAGACACCATTTGATCAAACCCATTATCAAACTCTTCTAACACATCTAACATCGAGTTCCAGAGATGTGATTAATGAACTAACAGCCTTGGCTGAGTCACACGTAGACAAAAGTGACAAGGTGGTGGACTTGATCGAACAACGTATACGAAAATGCCTTCCTCAGTATAAGCTATTCTCCTTCTATCTTCTTGACTCCATCGTCAAGAATATTGGAAATCCCTACACTTCCTTATTCACAACAAACCTTTATAAAATATTCACAGAAACATATCTTCTTGTCACAGATGTTGCAACCAGACAAAATTTAATTGACTTATTTACTACTTGGAAAAAAGGCTTTTCTGGTGAAGAGATATTCAATCTGCAACTATTATCAAAAATTGAAAAATTCATTATCCTGGCAACTCGTCTTAATCAAAACCAAGTTTCTATTCCAGATCGTGATAAAAGTGCTACTCCAGTTGCTGCAACTCCTCCTTTACCAAGTCATATAAACCCCGAACATTTCCATAGAGAATTCAATTTTCTTCTACAAAATATTATTCAGCTAAACAGACAATTGCTGAAGTTTGACGATACTAAATTTTCTAAGAACCATTTACGAGTAAGAAACGAAATTGTCAGTAAAATTAATGAGCTTGATGAATCGATAATGAGAGACTCAAGAACTGAGTTCTCGATGAAAATTGGCTTTTATCACCAAAATGCAGTTGATCTCAGATCAAAACTCGATCAAGAAACATATAAGCAAAATCGATTTTTACTGAAGCATATACGGCTTGATCTTACGCCTGACCCAAAATATACCGGACTTTTGAAAAACCCATTCGAACTGGTTGAAGAAAGTGATACGCTTTGCTTCTTCCTTGATGGATTTGGAATCAAACTCAAGCGTTTCGAGGACCCCAACGTAGAAAGAGAAAACACTCCAGAATTGAATATCAAAGAAATTAAAGAAAATAAACCCGAAATTAAAGAAACTAAAGAAGATCCATTTCCTCAAACATCATTGTTATTCGGAGATTCTAAAGATGATTCAAATCCATTAGGTTTGGGATTCAGCTTAGATTTTGGTCAGGAATCTGATGAATCAGATGTTCCTCAAAAAAGCTTAGAAGAATCAGATACTAATTCTGCTAATTCAGCTGAACAATATAATTCAGTAGAACCAGAATCTGTTGGACAAGAATCTAACCCCGATGAAAATTCAGACGATTGGGATCCCGAATCCCTTAAGAGACAAGGAGACGAATTACAGAAAAAGACTGTAAAGAAAGTAAGATTTAATGTATAAATAATGTCTTAACATCATGTATATTAATGCATATAAACGTTAACAGTTTAATTGAGTAACTTAAATACTACCAGACTTCTTTAAGTGCCAGTAAGTAGATAAGAATGGGAAGGAAAAGAAGAAACCTAAAACACCCCAGTAGTAGACAGAGAAAGGAATGAATTTTCTCTTAACAGTGAAAGGAACATTGGAGTAAACACCTTCTTTTGGACTTCCAAAAACACTGTTCATGACTCTGGAAGAACTTTGGAAGTTTCTTACCATCATTCTGTTATTAGCTGCCAATCTTTGTCCAAGTAATCTGTTCATATTGGATATATTGAATAAATGAAAACTTTGACCTCTATTTTTCGCGACTCTCATTGGACTAGTTAGTTTATAAAATGAGGCCACTAATTTTTTGGTAACGACACTCTATGGGTCCAAAATTTACTCGCACTTTTTCTGTGATGAAAAACTCATCCAATCGTATTACAAGTATATTAATTAATATGGCTATTGCTCCAATCACTGGTACTTTAAGAAGAAAAATCATTACTGATATCACCTTAGCTTTTGGCTGTGGGTTTGTTTTGGCTACTGGTTACTGGTACTATGAACACAAACCTTTGATCCAAAAGAGAGAAGAATTCTATAAACAATTAAAAGCCCAAAATGAAGCTGAAGATTCTGTTTAAGTTTAAGTTTCATATTAAATATTTAAATGGTTAATGACATAATTAGTGGGTGTTTCATAGCATATCTTACAGGTTATTCATATATTCAGTAGATACTGTGTATTGTATGTTAATATATAACTTGCAAATTTATTATCTTATTGTAATGCTTCGAGTGATTTTATAAAATTTTGGTTATTAATAATTCCATTGGTTAAGATATAGAATTCTTCATTGATCCCTTTGTCTTTTAATTTAGAATTTAAATATTCAAAACACAGAATCTCACTCCAGGTTATACCTCCAAAAAATACAAGAATCGTCTTTTTACACTGACTATTACTTCCAATTTCTTCAGTAAGCCCTCCTTTGAATGCTTTATGTAAATTGAGGTTTTCCCAACTTGGCTGTTTTGTTATCTTGTTAACTGGCTTATATGTCAAGAATTCTCTAGTAAATAATGATTCAACTACTCTCACGGTTAATGGAACTGTATTCGAAGGCAACGCAAATGAGGGACTCTTGTAGTCCTTAAATGAAGTAATGATACTCTCTTCATCATCAGGATGAAGATTCCAAAACTTGTTCAATAACGTATAATTATTATTGTGAACATCTATACCTCCTGTCACACCTTCAACTTCAGTTTTGAAATCTTCTACATCACTTAATTTGACCAACTTATACTTGAATAGTTTATCCAATGCAAATATTACATCTATGCCAAAAGATTCAAAACACTTTTGTTTAATCTGTTCGAAATCTCTAAACCTAAACCCTGAATTTATAACCGAAACAATCACAACTGAATTGATGATAATTCCCAATGATAAGTTCATTGTTAGAAATTTCAAAATCTCAGCTACTTGTTGCTTATAAGAAAGAGCAAATACTTCGTTCTCAAAATTAAGAAAGAGTTCTTGTTCATTATACTTTTGTTCTCCTCCACTTTTTACCTTATCCAACAAGACCTCAGATATGTTAGTATGTTTTTTAACAAAGCCCTGTTGCTTGTTAAGATCAGATAAACTCGAAACAAGGTTCTTCATATCTGTAATTTCACCATCCACATTATTATTGCTATATTCATTTTTAATTCTTTTAGCTAATTCATTGAGCTTTGGACCTATCACTGAAAAGTTCAAATGCTTTAAATCATCAAAAAGTTCATCATTTATTTTCATCTGTTCTTCTACCCCATCATCATTCAAAATCTTTATAAGGTTGATTCTTATAGATAGTAGATCATCTAATAATCCCACATAACTCAATTGGTTCATTACAACCGGTAAAAAATCTAAGTTTCTTTCTATCACCACAATATTATGTGATCCCATTAATTCGTTTAGATAAAAGTTCTCCTGGTAATAATTGAATTTATTCCCTGTAAATTCCAATAGTTTATTTTTGAAATGTTTCACAAATATATTGGCATTAGATCCTTGAGCATATATGTTATTGGCTTTAATATTATATTTTTCCACTAAATTGACGAGAGCCCGTGATAGTTCATTCACTTGGTACAAAGGTTCTCGGAAATAAGTATCCAAATCACCCTGAAGTGATATAATGTGATCATCAATTACAATACCATTATAAACCCAATTGAAGATTTTGACACCTTTAGCTCTAATCACGCCTAATTTATTCTCGAGGATATTGGTGAAATCAATTTCAAGCTTATACTGTTTATTCAATTCATAGAGTCTCGATTTCGTCAAATTCTTAACTATCAACGTAACACGTGCATGGGGAGGAATATCAATTGGAGTGTCTTCATCTACTAGTATAATGATATTTTGGTACTGTTTTACAACTTCCTGGTCAATAGAATCAGTCAAAATAATTCTATCAAACTTTGCTTCTTGTTTGAATTTCTTGAAAGGGATTAAATAATTTATAAGTGGAGACAACTTATTATCAAGTATAAGTAGATTTATCTGAGAATATACTTTCCCGAATATATCTAGTAGCCCTTGAATAGTAGAATCGTTAAAGGTGTCAAGCTTCATAGTTTATGAATTTTTACGCACTGATAAAGAGAATGTATATCTAAATAACTTAATCTATAATTTCAGGGATTGATTAATTACTACAAGACTTTCTTGATGAACAGTACAAACATGAACCCCGTTCAAGTTGAATACTTCAAATTCTATCAAGAGCCTCCCCTGTTGATATGCCAACAATCTAATTTGAAATGCTAAGAAATGGGACGTGTCAATATCAATATCGTGAAAATAGATTACTCTTTCTTGTATTTTCGATTCATTCAGTTTAGATCCTGTTTTAAAAGTCAAAAAATTGACCACATCAGTTAAAGCAGCCACGTCCGAAAACCCGTTCTTGTTTGGCTTATCAAGTTTAGCAAATAATGTAACAGTTGAATTGTAATCATGACCCTTAAAATCAAAAACCGGTGGATTGACATACCTGATTTCAATACCATTACTCGACTTTGATTTTAAAGTTGGAACATCAAGATCCTTTAGATTCTTTGGGAATGGAACTTGAAATTTAAAAGGCACAGCCACTTTTTTGATATCATCGTCATCATCATCGTCTTCAGTTTTACCTTGTGCTCTTCTCTCCTTTATAAGCTTTTCATATTCATCGTATTGTAGAATCAGCTTCTGAAATGAATTTCTCGAAGTAAAAGAAATGTTTGTAAATATCTGAATTTTACCATCAAGTTTACCATTAGCACTTCTGTTAACAAAACTATTACCTTCACTTACATTATCAACTTCCCATTCAACATTGGTCAGAGAGGGAAGTGAAAAATAAGCATGTACAGAATGAGGACTGAATTTCTCAGCAACAGTATCAAGGGCTTGATCTAATGCTTTTCCAATTAATTGTCCGTGTACACTTTGAGTCATTGAATATTTGTTTGACAGGATATCGATCAATATATATGGCCCATATGATTTTTTTGTCTCCGCATTTTTGTTGGCTGCAAATACTGACGTGCGGTTTTAATCAACTTCATGCGATTGGCATAAATTAAAACTAGTATGTTCATGTATTTCGTGTATAGATTATATAATTAAAGTTTATATTTACCAAGTGAATCTGTAAAATCTTTGGTTAAGTCAATTAGTCCTTCTTGAACTACAGAAGCAATTTGCTTACCCTCTAAGCTGTAAAACTTGACATTACATAAAACTCTGCTATTAGCCATTCTGCTAAATTGATAATCAACAAACATCCATTGAGTTGGATCATAATCTGAGTCGTGAAGATATACAGAGTGATCAAGTGAAACTCTGAAAAAATTTGGACTATTCATTGTCAAAGGAGCTCCAAAAGATCTGGTTATGCTTCCTAAATAAAGACTATCTGTTGCATATAATAAATCAACCATTTTGAACTTAGCAACATTTTTTGGATCCTTAGGGAGGTTATCATTTATTTTACAAAATATTCCTGTACGTCTGTCACCCATTGGACCTTTAAATAAATTATATGGGTCTTCTTCAGTGATATAATACATTGGCATTGCATGTTCAACTAAATCATGAGTATGAACAAAATGAAGTAAATCATCCATATCTTCAAGTTTTGACTTATAATCTTGAAGAACAGGAAGTGGAGTAGACTGGAAATTAATTGGAACCCTTTTACTCTTACCAGCAAGGTAATCAGCCTCAGCTTGAGCAACATTGTTTTTTGAAGAAAATGAAATCATTAAAGCAAAGAAAATTTCATTATTATGCTCTTGAATTAAATTAACGGTTTTAGTGATAAAACTTTTACCTTCAGAAAGAGTTTTAACTTCAAACCTGACAAGACTCTCGTCAGAACCAGCTTTAACAAAATATGAGTGAAGTGAGTTTAAAGTATAACTATCATTGGGCAAAGTTTCATAAGCAGCTAATGCAGCAATTGAAATAGCTTCACCACCATAAGTACCTCTTGCAGTTGCAACATATGGTTCTAAAGGGTATCTACTTCTAAAAGTATTCTCACCGATTTTGTCCAAACGAAATTTCTCTTCGAATTTACACTGAGTCGGATCAGGGTTTTCATATATGTGCTTTAATTTAGGGTGAAATGAGGAATCCATAATAATATTTAATTTGAGACTAAAGGGGCCTTTATATCCTCACTAATGAGAGAAGGGCCTCGGTGATAAAAGGACATAGGTGCAGAATTCACGTGCCGAGCGCATCTCATCGCAGTGCTAGATAATGCGCATGTGCAACGATGATATCGAAACATAAGCTTTATTAATATCATATGACAAGAGAGGAGAATACTTAACGTAATTGAAATAGTTAATTTTAGACCTAACCGATGATTAAATTTATCACCAGTTCGGGGTAATTTTATGTATCAGTAATCGATAATAATTTCAGACCTCTCTATTACTCTATAAAACTATAATTTAGCATCCAATTCCCTATTATTTCTGAAAAATACTAATCCTTCTTGCACCATAGTAGCAACTAATTTCCCATTAGCATTATAGTAGCCACCTTTAAATAATACTCTGTTATTACTAAGTCTTGGTGACGTAAATTTGAAGTGAAACCAATCCGTTGGATCAAAGTCATCATCATGGAAATAAATAGAATGGTCTAATGAAATTGAGAAGAAATTTTCATTATTACCACCACTAGGTCCCAAAAAAGATCCCTCAGAATTCTTAGGTAAATGCAATAATCTGGCTAATGAAGTTAAAAATAAGGAATCAGTAACTAACCCCATTGATGCATATTTGAAATCAGTACTTAATGGCTTATCATTAACTCTGATATAAAATGAAAGCTCTCTTTCACTTGGACTTGTTCCATGTTCCTTCTCAACAATATCCAAAAAGGCTTTTGGTAATTTGTGTTGAACAAGTTTATTCCGGGAACCAGGGTGGAATGGGATATTATCATGGGGTTCATCTTTAAAAACTTCATTTGGAGGAGATTGATATTCAAAAGGTCTTGGACCTTTTCCAGTAGATTCAAAAGTTTCTTTAGTATTTTTGATACTATTTCTTTTGGTCAATGAAATCATAACTATATACTTCAATTGACCATCTTGTGAAACTCTAACAACTCTGTTAGCAAAATTTTTACCCGAGCTTATTTTTTCCACACTTAAGTTACAAACGATTTTATCATCACCAGCAGCAACAAAATATGAATGCAATGAGTGTGGTACAAAATCTTTGTCAACGGTTTGCATCGCTGCCAAAATAGCTTGACCACATAAGTTACCACCATAAACACCTCTTGAATTCTTTGATGGCTTAGTAAGAGGCTTATTACCAATAAACTCTGTTTCACCAAGTTGCTTAATCCCTAAAGCATCTTCAACTTTAGACTGTTCCTGTAATTCTACTGACATTTTTACTTTTTCGAACAAATGTTATTCCTATTTATACCTTATCAGAGCCCGAAAAAATACCTCGGCCCAATTTTGTGACCTGTGATTTTTGGGTTAGTCGTGCTTTTGTTTTCTTTTTTCGCAGCCACTCTAACGGTCAGAATGTCATATTAAGTATAAACTATTTACAGAAAGTAACGAATCTTGATCTCACAGATAATACCAGCTATGACTCTATAAGCAATAAAACATGTAATCAACCCTCCAAAATAGCCCGGTAAATTAATGTGTAATCCATAATACTCTAACACTTTATCTCCTGTGTCTAATGAACACCCAACACCTGGACAGTCAAAAACTTGTCCTCGTAACTCTAATTCAGCACAAATTCCCACGGCATACTTTAACGGATTTATGTAATTCCATGCTTTGAAAAATTCAGGCATGTGTAACGACATAGTTCCGCCCATGAAAATTGCCACAGTGATTATACTACCCAACACATTAAGGGCCATACCCAAATGGTCAAAAAAGGCATTAACAATTATTCCAATTGATTCTCCCACGTTCACACTAACAACACATGCAATGAACATACTAAAGTACATTCCTGCTGTTCTAGGTAACCCAATAACAAAAACAATGAATACACTGAAGAACAAACAAGTTATAATCTCAACTGCAAGCTCAATAGAGAAGTAAATTACTTGAAACTCAAAATTATGGTATATTCCGTCTCTGAATTCTTGGTAAAATAAATCTCTTTCAATAGGATATGCCGAAAAATTGTTGATCATTCCAATAAAGTAGAATTGTAAAACTTCTTGAATTAATCCGAGTCTGTTATCGATACCTTCTTTGGTGTTCTTCAATGGTGAGAAATAAATGGCATGAATTATAGCTAATGCAACAATCTGGGTGGTTCTGGTAATGAGTGTATCCTTTGATCTGAATGAACTTAACAATTGTCTCTTAAAAACAGCATTAAACCTGATAGGGAAAGGAAGCATTTGTTTTTCATGGTCTTTCAAATTAACTTCGCTACCACTCATAATATGATCAGATTTCTTACGCTTCCATTCTTGAATTAACCCGTCAATTCTTAATCTTGCAGTTTCCTTCTCTTCATTTATGCCTTGACTCACCAAATCCAAGATGAAATCTGCAATATTTACATCTTCTGGAGTATTATGGTGAATTGAATCAAGATAAGAGCCAATTCCACTGCTCACTCCATTATAAACCACATGGCCACCTCTGGCTAAAAGAAGAAGAGATCCAAAAGTTTTGAATGTCAGCTCGCTAGGTTGATGAATTGTGGTAATAACTGTCGTGCCGTTTTCAGTGGCCAATTTCTGTAATAAGTTAAGAATAGAAACAGAAGTAGCAGAATCCAAACCAGAAGTAGGCTCATCTAAGAAAAGAATCTTGGGTCTACTAAGTAATTGAATACCAATGGAAACTCTTCTTCTTTCTCCTCCAGAAACACCTTTCATGAAGTCATTACCTATTAACATATCAGCACAATCATACAATCCCATTTGTCTAATTAATGTGTTAATAATCAGGGGGATTTTTGGATGTTGTTCAACGGGTAATCGCAAACAAGCTTGGTAATAAAATGTTTCTCTAACTGTCAAATGAGGAATCAATGAATTATCATATTGAGTAACGTAACCAGATATTTTCTTTAATTCTGTTGTACTGATTTCTTGTGTTCCATTGATTTTGATTGAGCCTTCTTTCTTAAACCTAGATGTTTGTGGTAATCTCTCAGAAATCAAATTCAATAAAGTTGTCTTACCACTTCCTGAAGGACCCATAATAACGTTGACTTTATTGGCTTCAAATTCACCAGTAACGTCATTTAAAATTTGGAATGGTTTAGCCTTCTTAAACTTGACTCTTGAGGGTAAAGCAGTGAGATTTATACCTTCGAAACGAAGATTGATATCTTGATTCAAGTCGTTATCAAATTCATGACTTTGTTCAACTTCTTCCAGTTTCTTTACGATCTTCGGCTTTTCTTCAATCTTATCCTGTTCGTCTTCTTCTTCGTCATCACCAATAGTATTCTCCTTCTTCTTAGCCATAGCAACATCATAGTTTCTGAAGTAAAGACCAGTAGCTGCGATTAAACCAAAACCAAAAAACCAGGCAACCAATATAAAAATCGGTTCAGTAATCCAGTTTTCAGGGTATCCTAAAGTTTTCAACTGGTAATCACCTGAATATTCAATACACTGTTCTTCATTATCAAAAGGACATGCACCTTTCCAATTAGTAAACTGATTAGAATTCAATGCTCCAAAAGCATACCAAAAGTAAGCACAATACTTTGTCCATTTAACATATACGGGCATAGTTGCAGCATTGACAAAATATCCACAAGCACTGTTTTGAAGCTGATATACCAAGTTCTGGTACATTGCAGTGTGTGAAAACAGTGGTGAAAGGGCAAAACAACACATAGCTGTCATAAGTCCACAAAGGTATGTTAACATTGTCACTGCAAGGTAAATTCCGAAATAGTTCCAATCTGAAGGCCCACCCTCTTCTTCATGCAATCTAAGACCAAACATGAAATAAGTAATGAAAGCAAACAGGAAAGACAGAGGGATATCCTCTATGATCAACTTACCAAGTCTTCTGGAAATAATGAATCCTGCTATACTCACTTGGTGCTCAGTATATTCTCTGAAGAAAAGAAGGCCATCGTGTTTCCATAATCTTTCAATCTCAATGAATAAGGGCACAAATCCCATAACTTCAATCATAACATAAATGGCAGAAATGTAAGATCTAATACCAGCAAGATCAGCAGGTGGCTTATAAAACATCCATCCACAAATAATAGCTAATGAAAGACATAATCCCAATAAGGAAAACCAACCTGGTTTATCTCTATAAGAAGTTAAAAATGTACGTTTGGTTAAGATCCAAATTTCTTTAGTAAAGGTTATCTTATTTTGTCTTGGAGTTTGGAAAATGTTCAAGTTCACGTTAAAGTCCACTTTTGGAACTTGTGTAAGCAGCAGTTCTTGTTCTTCCTTCCAATTTTGAACCAAACAATCAATCTGCCTTACAGTTTTCAATTCCTTCTCCTTAGAAGAAGTATCTTTTACAGACAATCCCATAATAAATTCGATCATCTTAGAAGGCTGGATTCCTGTAAGTTCATTAGAAGGTAAAAAGTTGATTTTGGCAAAATAGTTGTGGGAATATAAAAGATTTCCATAGTATACCAATCTACCACCTCTGGTCAATAAACATATTTTATCAAATAAAACCAGAATTTCCGGCCTGGGCTGGTGAATGGATAACACAACTGTGACCCCTACTTCAGGAGATGATAACTTTCTTAAAGTTTGAATCAATTTTAGTGAAGAACTTGTATCTAAACCAGTTGTAGGTTCATCCAAAAATAAGATCGATGGCTTATTAATAAGCTGTGCTGCAATAGAAACTCTTCTCCTCTCACCACCTGAAAAACTTATTTTCATTGAAAAGTCACAGATAATTTGGTCTCTAAGGTGGTCTATTTCTAAAATCTTCAATACTTGGGTAATAAGCAATTGCTTCTCATCTTTTGTAACTGAACTGGGTAAAGTTAAATCTGCTTGAAAATTCATGTACTCCCACGTAGTTAATCCAGGAGGGAAAAAGTCTGTTTGAAGAAGGTAAGAATTCTTTATATGGTGGTTTTTATCTTCAACTAAAGTACCAGCCTTGTAAAAATTTATAGAACCATTGAATTTTAAGGTTTTGTTTTTTACATTTAATCTTTGTGATAATGTATTCAAAAGGGTTGTTTTTCCACTGCCAGAACCACCCATTATTGCCAACATTTCATTTTGTTCCAAGTCAAATGAAACATTTTCAAGTATATGGTTGATATCAGCATTAGATTCTTCATCTTTCAATTTCCGCTTTTTCTTGGGTAATACCAGGACTGTTAAGTTTCTTAAACTCAAAGAAGCCCGCTCAGAGGGGTCAATATGAAGAATATCGTAACTCATAAAAAAATGGAATTTTGAGCAATTCGGTACTTATATATGTATCGTATAATTATTCATCGGATGCGCAAAACATTGCGCTAATGCGCAATTGTTTGCGCTAGTGCGCAATTAAAACGGTGCAATAGGAAGCTGTAGCCATTGTTAAAATTAGATTCTTGGCCGTAATTAGTAAGAAGCGTGATCTTATAAAATAACACATAGTATTCATACGATGATAATAAATACCACGTAGCCCTATTGATGGTATATGACAGCGTGCTCTCATACTTGCATTATTTAATATTTATAGATTTTAGTAAAGTTGCAAAATTCACAATTCTTTCGCTACATAGCGTGATGAGTTGAGAAGCCCAGAACAAAAATAGGTGGAAAAGCCCAAAATATCCGAAAAATTAATTCACTTTCGCAGCCATTTTTGCGTTCCCGTTTAAAACAAATGTTACATCGTATTCTGTAACCAACCTGATGGCTTAGGAGGGGCACACTTTACAGACAATTTTTTTACAAAAACTTGATTCTAAAAGGACCAATAATAAACTCTAACCTACTCTAAATATACTTATACAATTATCTACTATGCCTAGACTACCGCATCAGCCTCTTGTCATTTATCCTATTTTTGGTGCGCAGTATTGGAAAAAGTAGCCTGTCAACCCAATACATTTGATTTAAAAATACATAACGAGTTCTGTTATTCCTAACGGACTCTTAAAATCAAACAATGTCGGATCATCCTGCAAATCCATTCAGGAACCCGTCATTTCAAGAAGATTATCTTGAAGATAACTCAGAATCTTCCCTTCTAAATGTACAAGGTTCATCTTCTGCTTCTAGACCTCATGATGATAAAAAACCTGGAAGAAAGAAACCTATCAGCTACTATAATAAACTGCCTAGGCTATCGATAATAACACCTGAAAAGGAAGAAATCACTCCAGACTTTAATTCTACATCTTTACTAGACAACGCTGCTGAGCAGCAGGATTTCAATGCAATTAAAGAAGGATTAAATTTTGCTTTGGGGACTGGTGAGTTAGACAGTCACTGGCTCCCGAATACTAAAAGTAAAGAGAATACACATAATGAACAAGATCAAGATTTTAATGGTAGTGGTGATAATTCTTTCTTGTCAACATCGGATCCTGGTAACAGCTCACAAATAAAAGATCCCAATAGACTCCATGTCCAAACAGACTATCTAATGCCATCACCAAATCCCTCGAAAACATACTTGAACCCACATGATATCCCTCCATCTCCCATGTCAAATAAGACATTTTTCTCTTATTCAACTAAAGATTTAGAACTGGGAATTGCATCTGAAGAATCACCTGAATCACCTGCTAAATTGTCAAACTTGATCAGTAGAGTTTCTGAACGTATTGCAGGAACTGGATCTTTTTCGGGTCCCTCTGGAAGGAAAAACCCCAAGGAAGATAGCAGTTTAAGATCAACCCTGCCATTATCCAGATCAAGACAAGGATCTATATATTCAGGTCAAAAAGAAGATGATCAAGCTTCAATTCTGTCTCGAAGATCAACAGGGGTTGATTTTGTTATTCCAAGTGATAACATCAATGTCCCCATAATCACTCAATCAGTTGAAGACCTTGATGAACCTCCAACAGTTGTAAGGTTTACGAATGCACCTGTGATACCTGATCTGGGGAAAGTGGGAATAGAAAACACACCGATAGCTAACAGAGTGGTTCCTTCATCTGTAAATGTTACAAAGCTATGGCTGACAGATATTTCTACCATGTATTTATTCGGGAACACTTTAAAAACCTTCAGTCCTCAGTCCAAATTTCGTCATTTTTGTCATAAACTATTGAGCCAAAAAGTTACCAACACCTTTTTTTTGTCATTGTTAGTACTACAAACCATTTTATTAAGTATAAGACAATGGAATCCTCCAGCAATAAGTGGATACGTTGTTCATGGGAATAACTGGGCAGACTACCTTCTCATGGCTATTAATATTATTTATACAGTTGAAATGATTGCTAAGGTTGTGGCTTATGGGTTTTACGATGATCGTATAATGTACCAAGAGTTAAAGATCCCATACCCAAAAAATGATATAAGAGCCAAACTTTTTCCCGGTACTTGGATAAGTGGAATGAGAGAGTACTTTGCATCTGTGTTCAAGAAGAAATCAAACGCCAAAAGGTTTTACAATACCCAGAAGGATGATTTTACTGAAGACATCGAGTTGGAAGAACATGATTTTTCTACAGGAAATGATTCCTATTTACAAAATAAGTATAATCTTTCTCAACACCATTCTGATGATGTAGATCTAACTGACATGCCTGTTGAAGAAAGCCAAAGGTTACAGAATACAAATACCTTACTCAAACCACAGGTGAATAACAACATAGATATGCTCCAGCTTAGAAGAGCGTATATCAGAAATAGTTGGCACAGAGTGGATTTTGTCTCAATTGTAACATTCTGGATTTCTTTAGCATTATCTATCAATAGCTATGATAGTAGACACAGAATTATGATATTCAGATCGTTGAGTTGTTTGAGAATCTTGAGATTGTGTAACTTAACCAGAGGAACAAGTATGATATTAAGATCCTTGAAATTAGCTATACCACAAATGATAGATGTGAGTATTTTCATGGGGTGTTTTGGGTTGTTTTTTGGAATTATTGGAGTCCAGTCTTTCAAATCTTCATTCAGAAGGCACTGTGTTTGGTATAATCCAAATGATCCTACAGATTCCTGGGTTAACGAAGACCAATATTGTGGAGGATACCTTTCTGCTTCAGGCAAAGCCATGCCATATATTTTGGCAGATGGAACTCATTCCAGTTCTTTCAAAGGATTCAGGTGTCCTGTGGACTCTCGATGCATGGTATTGGATAATCCTTACCAAGGATCTGTGAGTTTTGATAATATCTTCAACTCGATTGAGTTGGTTTTTGTGGTCCTTAGTGCTAATACATTCACTGATTTGATGTATATGACTATGGATAGTGAAGGTATGGTGGCCAGTCTTTTTTTTATATTCTGCTTATTTATTATGACTGTTTGGTTGTTGAACGTCTTCATTGCTATCATTGTTACATCTTTCAATTTAACAAGAGTTGGTGATAGTGAAGATAAAAGTGAGAAGCAACAAGAGGGAGTATTCGGACCCGTAAGTAAACCGGTTTCGATGCATGTAGAATTTATTGATCGAATGAAGAAACAAAGCAAAAAGCTTGCGGTCTACTATAAATTGGACCTTTTATTTGCTGCCATTATAGTTCTTGATCTTGTAACCCAATGTTTCAGAAGCCATACGGAGACAAGAACAAGTGCCCACAATTTATACCGGGCAGAAGCTGCATTCACGGTATTTTTTGGAGCTGAGATATTATTACGGTTTTTTTTATACCTACCACGTTGGAGGGACTTCTTCAGGCTAAAGAGAAACAGTTTTGATTTGTTTCTTGCTGTTATTACGTGTATTATAATCATTGAGCCCATAAAGAATAAATTAGGACAAGCTTACTACTGGCTTACAGTGTTCCAAATATTAAGAGGCTACAGAGTAGTTTTGGCTACAAAGTATACGAGAAACATGTGGTTGAAGATATTTGGTAACTTGAAACAATTGATTGATTTAACAGCATTCCTTTTCTTGATCACGTACTTAACAGCAATTATTTATGCTAGATTCTTTGAAAGCTCAATAACGCCCGAAGAAGTTGAAGAAGGTGAAGTCAACTTGAATCTTCAAACACTCCCCAACGCATTTGTGAGTTTATATGTGATAACATCTACAGAAAATTGGACAGGCATTTTATATCCAATGCAGGGTTATCAAAAGAATTTAGCTAATCGTGTTTTTTCTGCCATGTTCTTGATCGGTTGGTTTTTCCTTTCTAATTTCATCATATTGAATATTTTTATTGCTGTAATTGCAAATACATTAAATGTTCCTGAAGCTGAGAAGAAAAGGAAACAGTTATCACAATTTATTGAGAATATTACTGCTAGTATTCAAAACGCAGATAATGAAAGTGGTGCACTTTCAAAGTTCAAGAACAAGTTCTTTAATAGAAAAGGATCAAAGGAACAATTACAGATGGCTGTTGTCAATCTTTTATTAAGTGGTACGGCGGTTCATGAATTTTTAGATGCCAATGAAGAAGACGAGGATGGAGGTGAAACTTATACACTCCCAAAGAATTCTATCAAGAGATTCTTTGCTGTTAATATTAAAAGAATTAATGGGGCCTTAAATGATCCATGGAGATTTATACAGCAGTTTTATAGCAGATCCAGGAAAGATGATCCATTTAGAGTTCGAGCAGCATCTTTTGGACAAATATCTGAGTTTAATCCCACAGATTATGCCAAAACAATTTTGAAAGATAGGAATAAGTTGATTGATAAACAGAATCAGTATTTGAGAGAAAATCCTTCTTTTAATAAAGTGTTCTTTGTGTTATCACCACGCCATAAAGTTAGAAGATTCTGTCAGAGAATCGTCTCCTCTAGTTATGGTGAGCGTGTTGACGGTACGGAGCCCAATAAACTCGTGTCAGAAATGTTCACAATGGTTATGTTCTGTGCAACCATTGCATTAGTTGTAACTGCATGTTACCTAACTCCGTTGTTTAGAGCTAGAGTTATATCCAAAGATGGGTTCTTTGGTTGGCCCTTCTGGTTAGATGTGGGATTCATGACTGTTTTCACACTTGAGTTCTTGATTAGAGTACTTGCCGATGGGTTTTTCAATACTCCTAATGATTACCTTCGTTCACCTTGGAATAGGATTGATTTTGTTGTATTGATATCCTTATGGATCGAATTTATCGCATACTTGAAGTACGATGGTGAACTATCAAGATTTATAAGAGGATTCAAAGCATTGAGAGTATTGAGAATTTTAACTATTAGTGATACTGCAAAGGCTAATTTTCACAATACAATGATTTCAGGATTTGGTAAAATTGCAGCAGCAGCAGTGATGTCCTTAAGTTTACTTTTCCCGTTCGCTATTTGGGGATTAAATATTTTCAATGGGAGATTGGGTTATTGTTTGGACGGTAAATCCTCATCTGCTGAATGTATCAACGAATTCTCAAATACAGTATACAACTGGGATGTTGTTAGTCCAAATGTTTACGCTCAGCCACTTCTTCACTTCAACAACTTTGCCCGTTCGTTTTCTACATTGTTCGAAATCACCTCCTTGGAAGGTTGGACCGATTTACTTTATAATGTGATGAGTAGTACAGGTGTTGGAAGTCCTCCAGTTGGATTTTCATCTCCTATCAATGGGTTTTTTGTCATCTTGTACAACTTCATCGGTATCGTATTTATCTTGACATTATTCATTTCTGTTATCATTCACAATTATTCCATGTCTACAGGTAGAGCTTATATGACAATTGATCAGAGAAGTTGGTATCAGGTGAAAAAGTTTCTATTGAAGGTGAAACCTTCTAAAAGAAATCAAGTTGAAAATCTTGGTTGGTTTAAGAGGTTGTGCTATCGATTGACTATAGAAAGAGATAAAGCATGGATTTCATTGTTGAACTTTGTTTTGAGTTTACATGTTCTTGCATTATTGGTTGAATATTATCCATCTCCGGATACTCTTGATACAGCTAGATTTATCGTCTATGTTTCAGCATCAAGTTTGTTTACTCTTAATGCCATATTCATGGTCGTTGCTCTAGGATTTCAAGATTTTGTCAAGAATAAGTGGCAAGTGTTTAACCTACTTGTTTCAAGTGGTGCTCTTGTTACTACAATTATTGGTACAACTGTTTCCCAACAGAGTGCTTTCTTAAATATTAACAAGTTATTTTTGGTAGGAACATTACTTTTTGTGATTCCAAGAAGTGATAGATTAAGTCAGTTTTTAAAGTTTGCATCTGCTAGTTTTCCAAATTTGTTTTCGTCCTTATTTACTTGGTTGGTTATGTTCTTATTGTTTGCAATTGCATTGAATCAAGTTTTTGGTACAACTAGAATCGGGCCTAATGGGTCTGATAATCTTAATGTTAGAACAGTACCAAAAGCACTAATTCTTCTTTTTAGATGCTCATTTGGAGAAGGTTGGAACTATGTGATGGATGATTTCAAAGTTGAAGAACCATATTGCTACTATGATGCTGATTCTGCCATAACAGATTGTGGTAATAAGGCATATGCTTATTTCCTTTTCATTGCCTGGAATATTATTTCCATGTATATTTTCTTGAATGTGTTTGTTTCTTTGGTTTTAGATAGTTTCAGTTATATCATGAACCAGGGTACTTATGCTCAATTGATTGAAAGAGGAGAAATCAGAAAGTTCAAGAGATCTTGGCAAAAATTTGATCCTGAAGGTACAGGATTTATAGAACCCAAAGAATTGCCAAAACTTTTACATTCCTTAGAAGGTGTGTTATCATTTCATTTCTACCATGGCTCGCTTGAAATTCCAATATTGTGTAAGCAATGGTTCAGGAGGAATGACCCAAATAATCCGTACGATGTCACTGTGAACTATGATGAAATAGAACGGACAACTGATTCATGGGACATACAAAAGATCCGTGAGCGTCGTTCAGCTTATGAAATGTTCATTGAAGAAGCAATGTTAAATATGGAATTAAATAACGAGCCAGGTATCTCATTCAAAAGAATCCTTCTTCAACTACCTCTTTACAAGGCGTTTGATACAGGAACTTGCTTGAACTTGATTGATTTCTTAGAGAGAAGATTATTGCTTCAAAAGGTCCAAAAACGTTTAAGGCAGAATAAGGTTTATGAGACGATTACTGCATACACAGTTCGGTGGAAGTATATGAAGAATAAGAGACTTGGTCTTAAAAACAAGGCTTCATCCTTGAGAATTGATAATGCCTTGAAGAGAAGAAGTTATTTGTCTGGAGAGAGATCGCCTCTTCAGCAACAGTATTTTGATGAATCTTTCGAAAAGAACTTTGGTTTTTTGAAAGACCAGAAGAGAGCTAGTTTTGAATTAGATTCAAGTGAGGAAGACAATTATGATAGAAGTGGAGTTTATATTCCAATGTCACCTCTAAACACCAACAAACATGAAAAGAGCCCCAGAATAAATGCAAAGGGTAGAAATTTATTTGATGACGATGCTAGAATTAAACCCCCAGATTTGAAATTTGGCTCATTAGATCCACAAAGTAGTAATTCGATTTTCAACGAGTCGCCAAGTTTGAGTCCAGGCTCGCAATCAGCTGAAGGGTTAAACAATTTGGCAGTTGTTGGACAAGGATTACGTGAAACTGACTGGCTAGAATCATTAAAAGACCTTGATAAATCCAGGGACGGGGATAGTGATGATAGATAATTTATATTACAACTAATACATATATATATATATATTGCATATGGATGAAATCAATCGGTTTTCATATCGTTCAATCCTAAATCTTCGTTTTGCTCGTGAGTTCTTTCAAATTCTTCAATTTCCATATTTGGATCATTATCTGGAGCATAAACGTTTTGAATATAGGAAGATGCTAAAGGATCAATCATTACAATTGTGAACGGAATTTTACCGTCAATGGCATCTTGTAATCTTGCGAAAAAAGTTGTCCACCTAGTTTTACTTTCATCATCCATAGAGTCAGAAGTTTGTTGGAAAACTCTTGAATGCAATTCTTCTTTAACTTGGGTCAACAAACCTTCAATGGTTGTGAACCTACCACCCAAAGTACCTGGGGTCAAATCTAAACTCAACTCAGCAATGTTCATACCACAAGTTTCAGACTTTAAGATATCTCTTGCTAAATCTTCAGGATCAGTAACTTTTAAGGTGACTTTTTTACCCTTGTCTGGAATTGCACCACCAGTTTTAACTTCGTTAGATTTATATCCACAGCTGGTACAAACAGTCGACATGATAATGACATCTTTGAAATGTGGAATGTTAACTGTCTTCATGTGTGTAGCACAAGGTTTATAACAGGATGAGCAAGTTGCATGGAAAGTTTGAACTTCGTTTTCCAAATTTTCAATTTCAGTCTCATCAGAGACAAATCCAGTGGTCTTAACACTTTCATCGTTGTTTAATCCACTTGAAATATTAGCATCAGTAGCAGATTTTTTGTCAGCAGCTTCCTTTTGTTTTGCTAATAGAACGTCATCGGCACTTATTAAACCTAAAAACACATTTTGTTCAGCAGTTCTGTTGTATTCGTACATAGACCATTTATGACTAGCTTCATTTGGGACATATTCGACCCAAGAGTTTCCTGCTGGATCATCAATGGAGAAAGTCAAAGGTAAAGTACCTGGTTTACCATTAATGCTGTTTTTGATCTTTGCAATGATTTCTTCTATCTTTTCGTAAACTTCAGGTTGTAAATTCTTTCTAGCAGCTTGATCGCTTTCTAAATCCTCAACCATTTCACTTAATAAACCTTCAACATTAGTAAGCTGACCACGTTTTGGAGGAATTTCAATGTCCAATTCATGAAATTTACAAGTAGAAGTTTCACTTTTAACAACTTGTCTATTGAAATCCTCTTTGTCTTCGATCTTTAAGATATATCTTGAACCTTTTTCAGCTATTTGAGCAGCTGGTTGGATTTCACTGTTCTTGAACCCACAGTGAGGACATTCAAATGACATAATGATAACTTCTCTGAAGAAAGGGATTCTAGTTAATAACATTCTAGTAACTCCATTATCACGACAGTTCATACATAAACTTTCAACTTCTTGGATTGGGTGACCTTCTGCGTCGTGGTACCCTTTTTTAATATCTTGATTCACATTATCTGGGTGGTCAAGGTTTTCTGCTTGTTCACCAACAGTGGCAAATAAATCTTGTTTCTCTTCGGCCATTTTCTGTTTCTTCTCTACAATAGGATTAGTCAGGTCGTCTTGCCTCTTCATTTAATAATTTTTCACTCTTCGCACCTCATCGCATCCACTCAGACTTCTAGAAGATACGATAAGATATTTTCATAAATGGAAAACATGACCTTATAGTACTCCTATACTATAGTAATCACCTGTTGTTAATGCTTTATTCAGCTGCTTAAGGTCCACGCCTTTGTTAGGCCCTTTCATTTTTGCATCTCGTCATTGCTGAAGTAATCGGCTACGATGCGACGTGACAATGATAAGCCGCATGAAAAGTAAATATCAATAAACATAAAGCCAGCTATAGCAAACCACAGATCTCCCGGCTAAGGTGCTAACATAAATGTGGACCTTTTAAACCACAGATTATATTTTCACGTTCATTAAAACATAAAAAGGTTTAAGATTTCTGCAATTACATAGTTACATCTCGGAATGACTCAGTATCATCAACCGTAAGTCCCGAATGATAAAATCATGATAGCTTCGGATTGACAAGAATCTTTCGTCCGAACTGCCCCTCGATTGCTTTGTAACAAATATTATGGCTGCAAAACTCCCCACAAATAAAGCCACTGTACCCAAACCGAAAGCTGAGCAACATTGTTGATAAGACATGTTTTAAAACCATTAACCCTTTCTAATATGGATCCTGTATACATTGCAATTAAATAATCAAATCGTCAAAAATTCATTTATAGTCCGAACTTAAATGTCCTAATATAGTATTTTCCACAGCGAATCCACAGTCCGACACGGTGCAAAAACAATAACGGACCCTTGCGCGAAAAACCCAAGCTGGTGCGAGAACCGCCACCACTGAAGCGGCCGACTAGGCGCCGCGCGAATGGTGGGCATTCGGTACGTCTTCTTTCATTGTTAATAATGCAGCATTGTGTAAACTGTGGAGCTGGATTTCAATCCTTAGTTTTGGGCTTATCGTTAAGAGCTTCTAGTTCCGATTTGGTCTGTTGTTAAGAATTTACGCCTATTATATTAGTTAACAGACGACTTTAATTCTTTAAACCTGTCTTACCGATATTAAACACATGCTTTATAGTTTATACACAATTTATCTCATTTGGGTTAATTCAAGTTGACTCTTAACTACGATCAATTCTCTAAGTAACAACCATTAATTATTCTAATACAAAACTACAACTAAAAAACTAACTCCTTCTATTAAATACTGTTTTGCGTATCATAATTTCGTGTCATCTGCCCACCAAGGTTCCTAAAAATTAAATCGCACCCATCGTCATCTTCAAATTGTTTGTGTAACAATCCTTAAAAACTGTGGTGTCGATTTTCTGTGAGATTTTAAAATATATATATCTTACCTGGCGCATTTTAAAAATGCATACCAAACCATCTAAAATAATGGAGAGTCAAGTGGCTACAAGGCAACCGCTGCTGAAGTTTCAAACTCCTGAACCTCAAATAGAACGTCAACCAGAGAGTGTTCTAACGCCGTTTTTAACTAAACATATAGGTGATGTATCTCAGCTTCCTGATGACAATTACCACAAATATTGTTATAGGCATAATCCTGACGTCCACAGGAATAAAAATTTGGACAATATGAAAATGGTAAATATTCAACATCAGTTAGAAAGATTGCCTGCTCAAGACCAACAAGCTATATCTCATGCTTGGTCAATTTTTAGTGCTGCTCCAAGTCAGCACAGAAGACTTATACTTCAAGGAATTCTTAGTCAGTGTTGTTTTCCAACATTATCTTTCCTACTGACTGAAGTTACCCTGTTGATTAAAATTGATTTCATCTCCAATTTACCAGTTGAAATTTCTTTAAAAATTTTATGTTACTTGGACTGTGCTTCACTTTGTAACGCTGCTCAAGTATGTAAAAAATGGAAAAGATTAGCTGATGATGATAGAGTTTGGCATCACATGTGTGAACAACATATTGATAGAAAATGTCCTTCTTGTGGTTGGGGTTTACCTTTAATGCATATGAAAAGAGCTCGTGAAGAGTATGATCAATACCAAATCAGTAAAAAGCGTCGCATTGAAAGTATTCAAGATGGAGAAAATACAACAATTGCTAAGGAAGAGAACAAATCAAAGAGTCCTGAACTAAAGAAGCGTCCTTGGAAATCCGTATACTCCGAAAGGTATACCGTTGAAAAGAATTGGCGTAAAGGTATTTACAAATGTAAGGAATTTGTTGGCCATACAGATGGTATTACTTGTTTGCAATTCAATCTTAAATACTTGGTGACTGGCCTGTACGATGCCACCATTAAGATCTGGGATATAAATACTCGTGAATGTATTCGTACCCTTGTTGGACATACAAAGGGTATTAGATCATTGGTATTTGACAATCAAAAGTTGATCAGTTGTGGTTTGGATCTGACTATCAAAGTCTGGAATTATCATACGGGTCATTGTATAAGTACCTACCGTGGTCACGAAGATGCAGTGGTTTCGGTTGATTTCCTGGACAAAACCATTGTTTCAGGGTCAGCTGATAATACCGTCAAAGTTTGGCATGTTGACCTGCGGACGTGTTACACATTAAGAGGACATACCGATTGGGTTAATTCAGTTAAGATTCATTCTAAATCAAATACAGCATATTCTGCTTCAGATGACACAACTATTAAGATGTGGGATTTAAAGACTCACAAATGTTTACGTACTTTTGGAGGGGTTGAAAACAATGGTCATGTTGGACAAGTTCAATGTGTTATTCCATTTAGCTATAAGGATAAACTTGTTCATGATGAAGATAGGGGAAGTTCAGATGCCGAAAGTGAAGAAGAAAGTGATAATGAAGGCTCAGTATTTAATGATACCAACGAAAAAAACTATCCAACGCACTTAATTACATCGTCGTTGGATAACACTATTAAAATTTGGGATGTACGTACAGGTAAATGTATTAGGACACAATTTGGTCATATTGAAGGAGTTTGGTCTATTTCAGCTGACAACTTTAGAATCGTTAGTGGAGCTCACGACAGAATGATTAAAGTTTGGGATTTACAAAATGGTAAATGTTTACACACATGGTGTGGTGATTCAAGTGTTAGTTGTGTTGGATTAAGTGATTCTCAATTTGCAGCCGGTTGTGAAAACGGTGTAGTCAAAATCTTTTGTTTTGATTAGGTTAATTATAAGGTGTAATTTATATGTAAAATAATAAATGATTTCATGATTAAACGAATATTTTTGTTAACTATAAATGCTAAATATCCATCAACATATATTATTAAGGTGACCTATGTTTATTAGGATCCGAGTAAAGAGGACACCGTATATGTCGGAGATTTAAGATCATTTGAGACACTATCATGTTGGTCATTTAAAATAACATCATCAGTAATTTCAGAAGCTTTGGTTATATCTGAATTGAGGCCAGCCCCTTTGGATGTCGTGTCATAATCCTTTGAGCCAGATTTTGGATCAGAATTGGTAGATGTTGATGAATTAGATGCTGATTTGGATGCTATATTCGAGTCAGATCTACCTGACTGATTAGTGCTATTTGGGTTAAAAAAACAATAGTTATCAATTAATTCTTGATATGATCTTGAATTGTAATTATCATTGTCAGTATACATATTTGAGTTCAATGATTTTAAATCCAAAGGTTTGGAGTCATCAGTGTTTAAAAAATTGTTATTAGGAATCAAAGTATCTGTTGAAGGATTACTTTGCTGGTTTAAAACATCATTATTAAAATTGTTATTATTAAAATTTGAAAGCAATGGTGATGAAAGGTAAAAGTTGTTCTTCACGTAGTCCACATCGGAATCAAGACTAGAAAGTTTTGAATCACTTGACCTCCGACGCAAATAGGATGATGAATACCTTGGCTTGAAACTTTTTTGTTTCAATCCGGTTAAGCTATCACTTGAATTGGATGTATGGAAAACTGAATGATCGTGAAAAGAATCAGCTGGAGGTGATTCATTATTATTAATTGCTTTTATTAAATTAAGTTCATAATTTTTGAACCTATTATTATCCCAAAACTCTTGATTATTTGTAGCGTACTTGATGCAGAATTTATAGTTATTGCGCTGCTGCTCCAGGCCAGCGCCAAAATTGTTGAACAATTTATTCAACTGGATTTTGAATACGAACCGGTCATATCCATTCTTACGAAGTATTGATGGCGCATCTGGTACATAAATTGTTGGGATTTCGATAATTGTTAACCAATCATCAAAGGTATACCTCATTGTAACTGATTTTTCAAAAGATAAATTTTTAACTGCAATGTGACCAAGTAAATACTTTTTGTCAATCGAGATAAAAACTCTTTCCAAAAACACTTTCAGACGACCATTGATGTGGAAATCGTAATTCATTGCAGGGAAGTTAAGTAACTCTAGTTTCCAGTCAATTAGATGTGGGTGATGTGGGTGAGGGTAAGCAGTCAGACCATGAGCTCTTAAACCATTGGACAACGATTGACCTAAATCACTATCATAGTCATCCAGGTACAGGTCATCAGAAACATCCAAAGAAAATTCGGGCAGTTGTAAAGTAGGGGAATTGGAGGCGGAGATTGCAGCAGGTCTATCCTTTTTATTAAAATATTTGACATCAAACGCGTCCCCAAAATGAACTTGTTTATAACTTGGGGTGGTTGGTAAACTCTTGCTTATCTTTTCATCAAAGTATGAGCTTTCTTTCAAGTTTGACTTCACAATTTCACCACTTTTTTTACGTACAAGTTTGTAACGTGATAAGTCTTCCGATAAGTCAGTTCTTGGTTTCGAGTCATCGTCAGTATTACTTCCAATGCTATTAGTTCTGCTTTCCGGGGTTGGGCTTTGTGCATCAGTTATTAAATTTTTCGATGCGTTAAATTCATTGGAATTATGTGTGTTATCTATACTCTCACCACCCGAATCACTTTTAGTGAATATAGGACTTTCATCTTCTTCTGTACTTGACCTGCGATTTGTATCGGAATTGCGCTTTGTATCACGTTCTCCTAGACTCTTCTTAAATAATTCACTAGCTCTCGAGGGTTTGTGTATAAACTTAATTGATAAAGGCTCATCAAAGCGACTCATTATGCGATTAATTTAATTATAACCACAAAAACAGTAACGGGGACCACAGACTAGATTAAAGGTATGTGTGTTACCTCTGTATGCCCCCAAGTCTGGTATAAAAGTTGTCAGTATAAACTGAAAATATGACCTATGGAAAAAAAAATAAAGGGGCACAGGAGGATATATATTCAATTTAAATTTTCTATTGCTCCCTTTTTTTCACTTATCTTTTTTTTTTTTTTAATTTTTGACCACACAAGCGATGTATCGCATAGAAAATGCAAGTCCGAAAACGAATATACACTAAGTTAACGATCAAAAAATATAAATTTATAGGTCAATTTACTTATAAAAATATTTTATGAGTACTTTGTAATAAATTTATAGCATTGTCTAAGTACCAGTCGGGTTTAAATAATAGTTTTCTTTCGGTAATATTATTAACTTGTACACTTCAAATTTATCTGTACAGGCAGTGGGGGGGTCTAGCCAGGGCCGAAGACGCGCTCTTGATGAGTCTAAGCTTGACATGTAGTGGTACTATACTGCCGAATCATGAGGCACGAAATCCTACGGAACAAAACGGGGTGTCGAACTGGGGTGTGTGGAGAAGCATGCAAATACTGCAAATAAATAACTATTACTGCAAATATTACCACAGTTAAAACAAGTAACTATGCGTATTGGTATTGTTACAAGCCTCTTTACAATAGACTACCCATATTTAAAAAGGAATTTATCATCTTATACCTATTTGACCTTAAGTAAATAATCTCTATCCTCATTTCAAGGATCAGTGACTTGATCATGGAGAGCACCCGTTTTACGTTCGCATTAAGGGCTCGGCTGGCTTTTTACCATATCCGTATCTTCCGACGAACAGTACCTGTACGCCATGGAGGTTAAAAAATTATCATCAGGCCACACACACGTCCTAGTCCAAAGGTTTAATGCATTTAAAACTTAAATATTTTAACCTTCGATACATGACACTGACAGAGTTGATCATGAAATATTGACCATTAATCCAATTACGAGGTAATTACCCAATTATCGCAAATTTCTTTGCAGCCAATAATCACCCCACCTTTTTAAAAGGTCACTTGCCCGTTAGCAAGTATACTTTTCACCACTAATTTATTAGATTCATCTATATCTCCTGTTAGCCATATATATACAGGTATATTCATATATTATGCTGGAGGACTAATATTTGCAGGTAAACGCCGATCATTAACATTCATTTAGGGATACAAACTCGTAGAGTATAACTATCTATTACGTAATTCTTAAAAAATTACATTCCTTGTGCAAACGATGAAAACATATGATTATTACTATAATGTCTATAAAATTAGCCTAAAGTTGTAGCTGTAAACACTGCCAAATGAATAGCAAACAGCACCACCATGTAAAATTATAACATGATCTCTTTCTTGTACTATATTATGCCCTATAAATAACGGGGAATTTTTTTGCCAAATTTTTTCTGGTATATGACAATACTTTATCGAAAATTCTTCCAAGTCGAATTTGATAACCGTGTTATCCTGTCCCAAAATTTGGTTGTAGTTGATTCCTCCTATAACTCGTAAGTCATTCTGGTACTTAACAAGTTTACAATCCACTCTTTCAAACTCGTCGTTTTCTCCAATCACCTCATGCTTGAATATATCTTGTTCGAGCCAAAACTTAATGAGTTTTCTATTAGATGTCGGCATTTCTTTATTAGTTTGACCTCCAATAATATATCCAATCCCCTCATGCTTATCATAACAAATTCCAAAACTTGCTAACGTACTAAAATCCATGTCGCCGGAAAAGGAGATGTTTTTCACTTGTTCAATTTTGTGATTGTATAATATCAAGTGTCCCGGTGTTTTCTGTCCTCCGACAATTAAAACTTCATCTTCATTAACTTCAACAGTAGCATGTCGGGACACTTTACGTGGTAACAGCTTTAGTGTGGTCCATGTATTAGTGTCACTGTTGAACCTGTAAACGTCGTCGAGAAATAATCCCGGTCTAGTCCTGCCTCCAATTAACAAACCATTGGTGAACGTGTGGCACATCCGACCTTGTGGGGGGTTCAAGGTTTCCACAGGTTCATCGTCCCTGTATAGAGTTTGGGTTCTTGTTTGTTGTAAACCTCCAAAAGTGTATACATTTCCATTTATGGAGCATGAGGCAGGGAACTTTAATTCCAACAGCTTTTGTCCTTCCAACTCCAATTTCAAATCTTCCACACTTTGCTCGTGAAATGATTTCGAAGGAACTTTGTAAACTAAAGAATTATTGGTAGCGTGCACAACAACGTAATGCTGACAGAATAAAATGAACTCTTCCCACTCATCAAAACATTCTATTTTTTCAACCTCTGATTTTGTCTTGTCATCAATTAAATCAACCCAATTTTCGAACAAGTCACGGATCTCGACATTTTGAAAATATTTTTTAAATCTCTTCACCTGATCACTTTTAAGTGGATATTCTTCTACACATTTGAGAGGACTCCTTAACTTGTTGAAATGGGCTAACATTTTCACGGCAAACGCTTCATGTTTGCCCACTGGAAGAATTTGCTCAAGCACTAAAATGTGACTATTTGGAACTGAACTAGAATGTTGGATGATTTTATTAGCGTCTTCAAAATGCATGTAAGCCAAAGAAACCTCGGCAATGAAAATGTTCACCCCTTCCTTTATCAATTTCAACTGCTCCTTGTAGTATTGGTGATCTTTCAAATCACATCCGATAAGTTTATATTTTTCACAATTCATGATGCCTAATCCTCCTTTATCTTCACCAATAAGCTGCTTAATTTCATTCAGCTTCAATATCATCTCACGTTTATTTTTCACCAACTCAGGGTAATCTATATCATAAAACGTCATATCATAGCCCATATTTAGCAACTGAAATGGTAATGGATCAAACCCGCATCCGAGATTAATGATATTAATTGGTTTATTTGGTTCGGTTTCAATTATACGGTATATCATTCTTCTTATACTCTCCATTCTTATCCAATATCCTCTGTTTATAGCAGGACTTCTTCTCTTACCTTTTGGCACAAAATATTTAAACCATTCACCAGGTGGAGAAACTGATTTATAGATCACTTCAACAGACCTTTTCGATACAATCGATGAATTATTCGTCCCTTGTACTTGTAAATCATCATACTGCTTTCTTCTCCTATCCTTTTCAATCTTTTTTAACTCCTGAGGACTAGGGCCTTTGCTCTTCATGCTACTGAAAAATCGGGTGCGATGAGATCAGAGATGAGCCTAGATAATATTTGAGAGGTCGTATAATTCATGAACCGTATAATACAATATATATATATGAGTTACAACCCTTTGAAACATTCACGTAGAACTTTATCTACTTGAGATTTAGGTACTTTTTGACACTCGGTCAAATATTTTGATGCTGCTAATGTATACTTAAAATCAGTTTTACTAGTTTCATTTAATTCATCATTCTCGTAGACTAACCCATCACCACACTTTATCCATACCTTCCCATTAAGACCTATAGCTATTTCGAATTTACACTTATTTGCCAAAGCTTCTAAGTAAACTGAGCTAGTATTAAACAAAAGCTCATTAGCAAAATTCAACCCTACTTCGAATAGAAACCCATTTTCATCTAGAGGACCAAATCCACCATCTTTGCCGGTAGTTGGGTCCACACATTCAATTTCGACATCAACTTCAGGAGTATCTTGACTAACTCTAGCGTAGACTATTTGACCAATCTTTAAATTTGGTCTATTCTTTTTACTAGCATTAGGAAATGCCATCATGGAGAGTAAAACCGGAGCTGAAAAATCCTGTAAAGATACTTTATATGATTCACCAATAGTTCCTATAACAATACCAGTGACAAAATCATTAATTTTGGGAATATATCGTTTTGACTTAGATTCAATGTATGCAAGTTGATTAGTATTCTTTTTATTCATTTTAACGTCCAATTCACCGGCTGATGTGGGAATTATATTTTGGGTTTTGGGGTCTTTGTATACACCTGGACCAATAGTGGTCCTTACATCCGCTTGAAGGGGAATAGTGTCACCTGGTAAGACCTTCATAATAAATTTAATGAGATGAATAATTCAAATTTTGCGAAAAAAAAAATGGTTGCAGAAAAGAGTACTACAGAATTATCGTTATTGATATTTTCATTAAAAACAAAATTTACTGAATATTTTGTTTGAATTCCTTGATGATGAATCTTCTGTCTTCCAAAAGAAAATCCATGTCATCAGAATTCATGCGTTCAAATTTAACATTGGCATCATCTAACATTGGTCTATAATCTCTTAGTAAAACCATCGACAGGTAATCGAACTGAAGTACACAACTCTTGTCGAAAAACTTAAGAGTTTCTATATTCCTTGCGTACAACTTCAGAATCATGGTCTCATCAGTTCTAGAAAACTTGTGACCTTCTTCAGTTGCCACATGTGCACTTGTTGGATAATGTTCAGGTCTTACTAAAGTAAAAGCAAATGACTTAAGTGGTGTTTCATTAACATTTTTGAAGCACCGATTTGCTGCTCTATCCTCAATTTTTATTGGTTCCCAAGACGCTGATTGTACGTAGATACAAGCTCTGTGTCTAAGATAAGAATAAACTCTTAATGCATAATAGTTATGCCTTTGTAAAGTATCTTGTAAATTTTCAAACTCTGATGGAATCAGATTAACAATGGGTGAAACTTCAAAAAAACTTTTGGTTGGATATATTTGGAGGGTTGAAAAGCTTATCCCAAAGGTATAAATATTTGCAGTAAAACATGTCCTCATGACTGCACCGAGTAAAAAATAATAACAATAAACGGTTGATGTTAAATCTGCTGCAAGTAGTTCATCTTTTGAATTATCAGGTATGACAGGAACGAAACTTGCAGAAGGAAATATAGATAACCATTTCTTTAATAAATTATATGTTAAATCAATCGGGTATGAGATTAATTTACCTTCAATCTTCTTGTTATTCAAGATGGGCAATAATTCAAGTTTAATAAAGTTAACTAGACTGTAATATTGTGTCTTCACTAATTGTAATTTTGAGCTCGTTTCTGGTAGTGAAGTGTACAAAGGGGCAAGTGTTTCTAAATTTGAAATAGTTTCATCAAGAAAAGCTGGTGAGTATGACGGTGGTTTGATGGCTAAACTATGGAATTGAATTGTCGCCAAGATATTTTCAATCAAATTATTTGGTTGTCTTCCTTTATTATACTTCAAAAAAGATTTTAAGATAACAAGACCATTTGAGTTAATTTTATTGTAGTTTTCCATGCTAAAATCAAGAAGTATAACACAAAAACTAAGAAAGTTGTTTGCATAATACATTATAGGGGTCATCTCATTCATATATTCATCATTCTCGGGCAGTTGATCTTGTTCAGCCATTTTATTAAATTCAGTAAGCTTAATCCTCATTTCTGTCAAACATCTACTATGGTTCTCAAAACATTTTCTAGTAAAAATGCTTATATATGGATCTAATGGGCTTCTAGCTTTCTTCATTTCAAATAAGGTAATAACTTGACCTAAGCATATTAATAACTCGTTTAAGATCCCAATATATTTGGGAGGTTGAACAAATATTTTAGGTAGCATATAATCCAAGTTTATTAACTTCATAAATTGATATTCATGGATTTTGATATGAGGAATAATCTTTATTGTATGGTCAAGTTTCTTAAAGGTTGCAGGTAAATTGGTTGCATTATCCAATTTAACTGGTTTGATTATATTAAGATCGTCAACAGTAGGAGGAGGGCTATTATCAGATACAGGACTTTGAATATCATCAAAGTCCTTTGAATCGTTCTCGATATCACGAACAGTTATAATTTTGTACTGAAGTGGAGGATAAGTAAACGAAGGGATTCTGATACTCAAATGTCTAAGTTCATGGGCAAACTCCAAAGCACCATACAACCCCGGTTCGTTTAAATTTGATGTTGGTAAACGATAATCTGAGTTCAAGAGTTTATTTTGACTTGATCTCAAAGAATGAGTTAATCTTATTTTGTTGATTTCTTTGTCACTCAAGGATAAATACAGACAAACTGATTTCTTACCTTTAGTACAGTTATTACATTCAGGAAGGTTTTCATCACATCTTATTTTCTTCTTTTTACAATTCAAACAACCTAATTTCGAGTTGGTATGTTTCCTCCGAGTTGGGTGGCCCGGTACGGAAGACGTTTGACTCGAGCTTTTGGGTTTTATAGGCATTTAATTCGAGCTGAAACTAAACCCCGGTTGTACTTGTTGAAGAGTAAAAAAAAAAACGAGATATTCAGAGGCTCAAATATGAGAAAAAAAAGTAATACTTCTCAAACTTGATCCAATTACGAGAAAACAAGTTGATCGCAAACGGTAATAATTTGGGCATAATATACCGGGTTTGATCCGAAACTACGCCACTTTCGAATGCATTTAGTATTTGTGCTTAAATAATTCGAAATTAATTGGTTGGTAAGTACATTCAAACTTTAGTCGCCCATATTGCGCCTATCGCATTCAACCTTTTAAATCACCGGCCTGAAATATAACCAATCCTGACCGCTATTTTAGCGCGCAGCCTCATCGTACGGTTGAAATACTGGTATCGGCACCGGGAATACTAGGTTTCCGGGCCATAACCCTGTTAAACCGACGGATGAGGTATAACAATATCGGAATAAGGTGGCTTTAAAACACGTAAATCTACCTCTAAGCTTCATCATGGCAAAGTTTCAAGTTGAATAAAGTGATAGTTAGGAAGTTTAATAAAAGTCCCTATATATGACAAATAATTAAGAAGTAATAAAATAAAAATAACTCACTTAGTAATAATAAGTGTCTAGGTCTTTGAAACACTAGATTGGAAATTCGTACATGAAATTTTTTAAATAACTTGAACAATTCGTTTTGGAATAACTTGACCATCTCGTAATTGGCTTCCTCTTCATCCAATCTACGGCTAATCCATTAGGTACAGATCGGAGGCAACAATTTTTCCTGTAGTTGATTAAGTGAAACGTAAATTAATGAGATAATATTTGAATTCCGGATATTATTATCATGAACTCCGGTTTGATATTATTATCTTGTGTTGCAATAAAGATCATGTACACTTCTGTCTAACCGACACTCTCTTAATCTTTCCAAAATAAAATTTTTCAGACACGACCTTGATAAAATAAAAATTCGTGATTTTTGCAACTTTAGGAGCTCTCACAATTGAGATTAAGTCTCACCACTTTTTGTTTATTGTGTGGAAACCAAACTTAAAGCCGCTCTGCTCCCATCCCCACCTTCTCTCCGCTATGTTCTAGTTCGATTATCCAGCAAAAATCCCCACGCTAATCTTCTCCTCCTCGTCGCACCAATCCGTGTTCATGTTCAGTAAGCAAACATGGTCAGTCATTCTTAAGTCGTGTACACGAATTTGACATTTCATTCTTTAACCAATCTAACTGTAATTAATTGGATTTTTTCAAAAATTAATTCGACAATCTAAGACAATTAACAAAATAATGGCACACCCAGCCGCTAGTGTAAAATCAATTTATTCTGGTCATATGAATTTCGATACTCCTGATGATTTGGTGCAATTCGAATTCGATATCCCTGATAATGACTTAGACGATAGTATTTCAAAAAGATCTCTGTCGTATAATAATTTAAAACTGTTGGATGATCGTATCAATGATCAATCTTCAAATCCAAGTGACGAAGAGTCGCTTCTGCTTCCAGTATCCCCTAGTCTATCAAGAAATTCAACCACTTCTTGCTTATCAACCACTGCTACAAAAGATGGTATTGAGGGTCGTCATTTACATCGTAAAGGTCCTAATGCTTATTCAAATCAATTAATATCAACAATGATAAGAGCTTTTGATGAAAAGAAGCACCCCAGAAAACCTATTGTTTTAACTCCTGGGAGTCTGACTCCAGCCCCAATGTCTGGTCCTCAAACTCCAATGGAAAGTCCAGATGCAACTCCTCGTACCACTGCTAGTAATGCTAGTACATCCTCATTAAGAACTACAGAAGCTGAATTAAATGGTCATTCAGGTCATGAACATAATATCAGTGTGCATTTATCAGAAGAACCAGACCTTTCTCTATTATCCAAGATAGACTTAATGGAACGAAGATCATCCAATTAATGAATAACGAATAATGATTTATGTAAAACATAGATATTAGATTAACATCTAATTAACAATACAAGTTAAAATTTCCTTTCAACTATGCTAATCGTAGATATCTAAATAAAATGGCTGCAAAGTTGCAAGCTCAATTGCAACAATTTACTCGCAAAAAATAAAAATTTTCATTAATAATGTTGAGAGCAGCTAGTAGATCGGTAGCTTTTACTGTTACAAAATCTGCTGTTAAAAGGGTATCCATCCCATTAGTGGCAATTAGATTCAATTCTAAATCCACCAGTCAACCAGAGGAAATTCAAACCAGAATATCTGACACCTCAGACCCAAATAGAAATCCTTTCTTTCAGTATTCCTGGGGTTCATGGATGAAAAATGACAAAATTGAAAAGGCTAAAAGACAAACTAGATTTTCAATTGAAGGATCAGCTAAATTGATCCAGGAGCTTCTAGATCAATCTAAAAATTCCAGCAACCTTGATTCTGAAGGCGATTTCAAATTGCAAAAACCATTATCCTCAACTGATGGTTCATTTATTTTAACCCACAATTTAAACCTGATTGGAAAAGCTGGTGAAACCCTCACCATAAAATCTATCGCCAGTATTCACGAAGGTAAACACAACAGAGTATACAAATTAACTTTGTCAAATGAAAGAGAATTAGTGTTAAGAATTCCATACAAGCTCGAGAGTGATTACTCTATTGGTGAAAAAATAAAGAGTGAGGTTGCTACTACTGATTTCTTAGATCTTAAATTAGGTTTAAAGGTTCCAAAGATTTTGAGTTATGCTACTGATAAACTTAATTTTTTGCAAACTCCTTACATCTTGATGGAATACATTCCTGGTGATTTATTGATGAAACAATGGGAACCTTTAATCAATGATGAAATCCCTGATTCCAAGCAAAAGCTCTTGGATGTTATTCAACCAATTGCTGAATTTCAAAATGCAACTAACTCAATAACTTTTAACAAATTTGGTTCTTTATATTTCATCGACGATGTTAAAGGTTCTTTACAAAATGAACTTCCTTACGAAGGGGAAACCGATACAGACTTGATTAACAGATGGAGAATTGGTCCATCAGTTGAAAAGCCATTTTTGAAAAATAAGAATAAATTGAAATCTAATCAAATCTTGAACCACAATGGCCCATGGCCAGCTGATAAACCTGAAGCTTTGATTGAATCCATTGGTAGAATTGAGCTTGAAAAATTGACCACTAGATTGGGACTTGCTCAAGCTGACTCTAGTAATACCGTTGAAGATATTGAGTTGTTGAAGGAACAAATCAAAACTTTCGAGAACTTCGTTAAAATTGGATCACAATTGATCAATAAAGAATCAAAGAGTATTCCAAATGCTGCAGAATTATTCAAGCCAAGATTATTTACCCCAGATCTTGACCCATTAAACGTTATTTTAAATTCCAATAGAAATAATGAGATGTACTTCACTGATTTTGAATATTCTACCATCAAACCATTTATCTACTTCAACTATCCAAACTTCGTTGCATACAGTGGAGTCAAGGTTTACAATTTAGAGGAAGATGTTCCAAACTACGGTGAATTGGACGAATTAGATAAACAACAATATCAATTCATGTATCACAAAACAAGAAATGAGAGATTGTGGGAAGTCGAATTGAACCAAAATAGACACGATTTAATTGCTATTGCTTCTCCTCACATCAAAGTGTTGAAATCCCCTTACTTACAAGCTTTAGAATATAAGACTGATAAAGATCACTTATATGTCGAGGGAGCTATCATTCAATTAAAGGGTCTTTGGGAAGCATATGTCGCCAATGAATTGTGTAATACTAAAGAAACTAATTTCCCAATTGAATATTCTGAAGAATTTGTTGAAGGTTTCCAAACTAAATTACAGGAATACCTGGCTGAGATTTCATCTACTCCTTTTGCAGCTACTGGTGGATGGGTTCCTCAAGATATGTTTAACCAGTTGCTCGAAAATGGTATTATTTCAGAAACTGCAGATGGTTACAAGATCGAAACCGAAAAGATTCTCGAGCAAACTGAAGCAGAGAAAGCAGAGTAGGTAACTAGTGTATATAGTAAAGATCATTAAATGTATTTATCTATAAATATTTCCTAGCTAAAACTTTCATTCTAAGATCAAAGTTTGGGTCTACGATTGGATCATTAACGGCGTAAAATGGACTCATCAAATGTTTAACATAATATTCATTCACTTCGGTGAAAAATTGTTTGATTGAATTTTCATCATATTTACTATTACCATTACCATTATCGTAGCAGATGATGAATTTTATATTACCTTGGGTTACAAATGCATTGACTGAAAGTCCATAAAATGAATCAACTTTGCCCAAGTAAAATTGATTATTATTCCACTGATATTCTTCAATTAAATCAATGGAAGAGTGGGTGATAAATGGAAGAATTTCTTTTACATTGTTTGGAAACTGCAGTTTACCAGGTATGAATTCACCACCACCATTTGTTGTACCAGACAACTTGAATGACAGGAATTCAAACTCGTAAATGGGACTATCATTAGTTCCTATTATAGTAAAGTAATATGAAGTCATTTACTACCAGAGGCCCGCGAATTAATTTCTTAAAACTGTGAGTGTTTGAGAGAAAAAGTAAACAAATAAATTCATCACAACATTTAAAGGGATAATTGCAATGAGTCAAGGGTTGAATCTTAAACGGTACCAATCGTTTCACTTTCACCAGAATCCTCGTGACTTGCATAAGCCAAACTTTATCTTTTCATCGGACATAATTGAAAAGGTAAATCGTTTATCTCTGATTTACTGCCAAGTGAGAAAGGAATCAGAGGATCATGAACCAATTGATTTACTGGAACATTTAGATATTGCATTCACTGTTAACGTCAAATTGAACACACTTCTTAATAGAAACAAGAGTTTAAAGCCTTCAACTCTTATCAAAGACAATTTGATTTTTTTAGCCAAAACAAATGATAAACTTGCTTCAACCAATAAAATAAATAGTTTATTGGTGAGTGATTCAAAACTAACAATTAATCCCAAAAATTTCGTCAATGATGAAATCTTTATTGTAACCTTAAACTTAAGGTTACTCAACTTCCTTGTAAGCAATCTCACAACAGTTACAATTGATTTCTTGAAGGATGAGAATTATGGGATTTTACTTCTTTGTGATCATAATTTTATCCAACAAATCGAAAAATATATTCATGAACTATTTATCCATGATTTGTCCACATCACTGTACTTAAATAATAAAGACTCCCAACCTAAATTGAATCATATTAATGACATACAAGAAATTAATCTTTCTCAAGATGTCTCAGGTACTGAGACCACATTAGATATGTCGGATCAGGATTTGTCCAATTGTTCTATAGACGATATTACAGCTAGTCAAATTCAGTATGAAGACGATGCTGTTACTTTGATCGGTAAAGGTGACCATTTTAAGCCAAACTTAAATTTAACTAAACTACTCATGAAACCTTCAAGAGTTCAAGAAAAACCTGAAGATGAAGGTTTTATAAACAATATGACTAACCTAAGACACAATGATATTGAAGACGTTCTCCTGTCAGCATTCTATGAAGAATTAGATCAAGATGAAGAACAAGCTGATTACGATACAATTGACCATGTTGACATTGATACTATAAAAAGCCCAGAAAGGCATGCACCAATAGAAACTATAAATTCACCGGAATTAAAACTCCCAACTTCGCCTCAAAGAACAGAGTTACCTAAACCCGAGGATTTCCCTACCATAAAGCTTAAGCCATCAAATCCAATGCTCATACCACCACCACCTGCACCAGCATTTGTAAAAGAGGAACTTGACTCCCTTACTAGAAAATCGTCCCGAAGTTTTAATTCAAACTCAACTTCAAGACCTGTTAAAAAGCAAACCTCTTTCAACGTGGATTTACATGAATTTGACACATTGGATCCCGATGCTTCTTATGTTAAAGGAGATAAAAAATTCAAATATATTAAGGTTGGGAAAGTGCAGAAATTTGTAAACCTCTTTGAAGAAAGAGTAAATGAAGAAAACCAATCAAGTGCTCCTTCTGGGCCTTCGTCTAGACCTTCGGGTTCTAGAACTGTGAGTCCTAGTCCTAGACCAATGAGTCCAAATCCATTATTAAGAGCCCAATCACTTCAAGAATTGGTATCTGCTGATTTGGGTCCGCCAAATTGATCTTTGAACAATTAACAGCTCATATAGCATCATTTAATGACTGAACGTGTAACGATACTTTTTGTAGACTAGTTTTCGAGACTTGAAATTTTATCAGTTAACTGGTTGAATTTACTAAAAATATGATTTATCTCTTCTTGTTCCAATTGTTTATCCTTTACGGGGTTTACTTTGATGGAATCCAAACACCACAGCTCTCTCAAGGATTTTGTTATCCCAAGTAGCTCTTCACAGAATCGTATAATCGATAATGCATCACTCTCCATCGCAAGAGATTCAACTGCTAGAAGTTCTTTAGACTTATCTTGTATAACAGCCACATCGAATATATCTTGAAATTTCTGAAGAATCTGCTCAATATGCGTATCAATCTTTTCTAAAACGTTAGTTGCTACCACTTTAATTATCTATTCACATACCCAATAATGCTATCGATTTCGGTTGCATTTTGTTAGTTACCGATGTGTTGATTTTTGCCGCGCATATTTGTGGGATAGGCTGCAAAATTATTATTTGTGACTCACGAGAATAAACTTTTTTAACACTTGTGGGGGATTTGATTAATTTTTCATCTTTAACACACGATGACTTCTGAATATAATACAGATAACATTCTTTCCAAGTTGGATCCCTTTCAAGAATTAACAATTGAGAAAGTTAATAGTGATCCTGAATCAGATCACAAACTCACTTCAACATCTTCCAATGCTTCGCTCCCATCGGTAATTTCTGGTTCCCATTTCCACAACTGGTCATACTTTCCGAATGGGAACCATAGACCAGCTCCAGTTTCAAGGAATTTATCTTCAGCAGGGTCAGGATTGCTGTTAGCTAGTCAGGGCTATACAGCAGTTGCACTGCCAGAAGTGCTTCAAAATTATATGTTTCCAGTTTCTGAAAAAGTTCAAAACAAGATACTCAATTACAGAGATAATGTCTCTAGTATTCTTAATGGTGATAACCTTAACTCGGGAAAGAAACCACTTTTAGTTATAGCAGGTCCTAGCAGTATTAAAAGTGGTGCCCAAATCAAATCGTGTTCTTACTGGATTGGGTCACTAATGGGCAAAGGTTATTTACCTGCATATCACCTGAATACAAATGTGTTAAAAGCATACACCCCCAAACATTTACCAAAAAATCTTATGTTGTCGGTAAGAGCCAATTTATCTTCCTATACCACACCATATACTGATTTTGAAGATATCGATGACCTAACTGGATCAATATCTACATTTGAAATATCTCATGGAATGCCTTATTGTAGATCTTTATTACATGAGCTTTCTGAAGTGTGTCCTGTGGTTGGTGATATAAGTGATACCATTACGCCACAGTATTTATCTGATTGCTTTTGTCTTGGTCTTGTGAGTTCGACATTATTAGAGTCACAATTACATCGGGAATTGAGCTCAGGTGTTTCTTTTCCTGTGGGGTTCAGTACAAATGATTCTGATCTTTCCTTCGATAAGGAAACTTACAAACATAAAATCCAAGCAGGTTTAGATGCAATGTTTGCAACCAGTCAAGAACACCAGTTTTTATCCGTAAGTAAACTTGGTACTGTTTCTGTCATTGGAACCTCTGGAAATGAAGATACTTTTATCATTCTTGAAGTAAATAAGGATCTCAATACAGAGGATTTGTTAGTTGCAATCGAAACTATCTACACAAAGGGTAAGATATCAGGAGAAAAGTCAACAATCATGCTTGATGTAGGTCGTTTGACAAATGAGGATTATTCCCATAAATTCAGCATTGTGAAAGAACTATTGACCGAATTTCTGGTGAAAAATAAAATCTTGGGTGTACTTATCGATAGTGGTGATAATTATGCTAACTTCGAAACAAGTCCTCAATTCCCATCAGATTTCGGCAGATCCCTGTCTTCATTTGATTCAATCGAAGATTATGAAGCCATGGAAGAAGTTTCCTACGATTGTCTTATTAATGCAAATAAGTTTATTTTTGAACTCGATGTGTTGAATGACACGAGATTCAATTAGTTACATAAATCATTAAAATAATAAAAATTTAATCATACTCCAAATGACCTTTAAAACAAATAAAATCGCTTTATAAATGTTGACAACTATCCATATGAGCCTCAACATTATAACGATGAAATTTTCGAGAAATGAATATGCTATTTTGTAACTGCCAGAGTCATTGATAGTGACTTTTTGGTTTCTGTTGAAATCAAGTTCCTTTACTAAATTATTGCCAAAAAATGAGCTGCTTAATTTATCGAGTTTTTCATCGACTCTTCTCAATTCTAATGAGAGAGATGTATTGATTTCTCCCGTCAAACGATCACTACTTGTGAGTAGATTGTCTATTTTCATAGAATAATCATCGTTGATAATGCCGTGAAGAGATTTTATCTCATTTAGAAGGGTATTACATAGAAAATCATACCCAGAAATAGAATTGTCATTTATATCAATCATTAGTTCTTTCAACTTAGGGATTTTTCCATCTCTTAGTTGGTCGATCTCAGCAACATTATATTTGAAAAGATGTGGATAAACATCGAGTAAAAAACGTAATTTGACTAAAACCTCATTTCTTAGTGTTAATTGGTTGCTGAGTACTCTGTCTAGATCATTATTTGCCTGCTCAATTTCAGGCTTTATTGAATATTCAGCTTCGGGAATCTCTTGCTCAATAAGGTCCAGATCATCATTATCATTTCTCCTGGGCTCAACAGATCTTATCAACACGTTACTCAAAGCATCTTCCAGATCTTTTGAAGGACTTTTAAAGTAAGCCAGTATATCTTCTTGTGAATTCTTCTTGCTGGGTATTCTGCTGTTATTGCCATTATTTGAAGTGGTGTCAATATTTAAAGTAGGTTTTATTATCTCGAAGGGTTCTTTCAATGCTGTACTTGAAGCAGAAGATGACGATGAGTCATACGAATTCCTGAATTTCTTCTTCATTTTGCTTCTTAATCTATCCCTTCTTCCGGGCTTTAATTCTGTTAGTGGTAAAAGTTTATGCTCATCTGCGTATTGTTTATCTGATTTTCTTGAATCAGTAGAACTTGCAACTGACTTGCTATCAGCCTGCATGTCCTCATCTACAAATAGTTTATCATGTAATCTACCTTTGGGTTTAGTAAATCTCTTCCCTCTATGACCCTTTCCTGAATTGATTGAAGTAGATGAAGATTTGGGATACCAGAGTTCACCTCTTGGATTTCTCAACTCATGGATATGATTAACTCTCCAAGATGAGTCAGAAACTAATTCACTCAATTCAACTGCCCAGATAATTTTTGAAGGTTTTGATTTACCTTTATTTTTTGAACTAAAAACAGTTGATGCTAAAGGCAGGGTTTTGAATGAAAGTGCTTTTGGAAGTTCTTTGTATTTTGCTCTAATCTTTCTATTTCTCATTACTTGTAATGGGTTGTAAACTCCATCAATACCTGGGTATTTTACCAACTCATTCAATGTATAGAATCGTTCAAGAGAAAGATACTTTAACCCAATAGTAGCTCGTACTCTTTCTGCTCTTAATTGAGTCGATCTCGAAACATTCGGAAGTCTTTGACTATAAGATCCGGTATTGATATCTGCAGCTGCCGGATCAACAAAATTATTCTCTTGAAGAAATGATTTTTTAGTCTCTAGTAGAATTTCTGCTAGTTCACCAGCCTTATTTATTTCATTTTTTGAATATCCACTTTCGCTTTGTACACTTTCAACCGCAGTACTTTCGTGGCCCGTACTATCAGCTATACTTGAAGTTGATGCTAAATTGAAACCATTATCTACCTCAAATCCATTTACATCAATATTGATATTTAATAAATTGTCATTAAAATGATCCATTCTTTGAGAAGATCTTTTCCTATCTGGAGTGTTGATACTTCCAAGACTGTACTTGGAGTTAGAAGACACATTCAATGAACGTAAAGCTGGTCTTTCAACTGCATCTATAGCAGCATCTGTGCTCATCAAATCGGGTAGTTAATTAAACTGTGAATTCGCAATTTGTAATCTTCTACTTTAACATGGAAACTGGAGGCAGCTCGATTCAATTTGTTAAATCTAAATCAGATTTTGAAAATTATTTAAAACATAACAAATACTTGGTGGCAAACTTCACGGCCTCGTGGTGTGGACCATGTCAAGCCATCAAGCCAACTATTGATGCTCTTTATAGCCTGCCAGATTTCCAAAAAATTGAAGTGGTGAGAATTGATTTAGATTCCCAACAAGAATTAGCCAGACAATATGAAATTACTTCGGTCCCTACATTCATTTTCTTTGAAAATGGTATCATAATCAATACAGTAAGAGGAGCTGGTATTGGGAAATCTTTTGAAGAGTTTAGAGATAAAGCAAATGCAAACCCTACCTCCACTATCCGTGAAGGCAATGGGACTAGTGTTGCAAGTTTAGCTGATTCTGAAACTGGTAAAGCGATTAAAAAGTTTGTTCCTAAGGGTTATCAAATTTTAAACAGTGGAATTCATTTTGGTGAATTTGAATCATTAAATACTGAAAGATTAAATAAAGATGAATCTATAAGAGACGTGTTTGACTTAAATAAGAACGGCGGAACAATCTATTCAGATGCTGATTCTCAATTGATTCTTCATGTGCCGTTAACACATATTTCAAAGATTTATTCTGTTATAATTAAGGCTGCTAAAGTGAGTAAATCAGATAATTCAACATTAGATGAAGATGACTTTGAAGAAACACAAACTCCTAATCTCATCAAGCTTTGGACCAATAAAATTGGTAGCACAACATTTGATGATGCCTCAGCTGATAAATCTGCACCACATATTGAACAACTTAACTTTTCAGATTCTGAGTGGTATGAATGCCGTTTGAAGTTTGTTAGATTTCAAAACGTTCAAAGTTTGACTATATTCTTCGATGGAGATGATGAAGATTATCATACAATTATTGATAAGATCGCAATCATTGGACTTGGAGGTGAAGAGAAAGATCAAAATATCGGAGATAAGCTTAGAGCAGGCGAAGAGGATTAATTTATAAATAATTAATGTATGAGAAATCACAGTTTCCGAATAATTTTTAGTAACCGGGTTAGTCGTGTTTTTGCCGATTGACTTTTTTTTCTCACACTAAAGCGCTCGCTGTGTCAAATAATTTGTGAAAACTTTAACACATTTTATGATAGAACGAGTCTTGATTAAAAGATCTAGTATTACGCCGTTTGCGGTAAAGGCCGCCGTGTTTCTGCGTGGATTACTCACTCCAAGCATCACCAGAAACCAACTTCCGGCGGTTAAATATATTTATAATCCTATGATGCACCGGTTTATCCGATTAAATTCTAATATACCAAAGGATAAACAAGTGGGTGAATTAAAAGAAAAACTGTTAATTGAGAAACCTGAAAAAGACTCTTCTGTTGGCGAACCTAAAAAAAGTTTATGGGAAAAAGTGAAACATGAAGCACAACATTATTGGGCTGGTACAAAATTATTAGGTTATGAAGTAAAAGTTTCAACCAAATTATTAATGAAAATGTTTGCTGGTTATGGATTATCAAGAAGAGAAAGTAATCAGTTGCAAAGAACTTTAAGTGATATGGCTAGATTAGTTCCTTTTGCTGCCTTAATTATAATCCCATTTGCTGAATTGTTAATTCCTGTTATTGTAAGAATTTTCCCAAATTTCTTACCATCAACCTATGAATCAAAAAGTGATAGAAAGGCTAAAAATGCTAAATTATACAAAGCTAAAACAGCTGCGTCCCAATATATTAAACAAACAATGGAAATTAGTGGACTTAAGTTATCAAAAATTAATGATAAAGAAAGAGAAGCTTTCGTTTCATTTTTTGATACTTTATCAATGGGTAAAACACCATCTAGATCTCATTTGATTCAAGTCGCAAGATTATTCAAAAATGATCAAGTTTTGGATAATTTATCAAGACCTCAGTTATTGGCGATGGCAAAATATATGAGCGTGACTCCTTTTGGAACTGATTCAATTTTACGTTACCAAATTAGACACCGTCTTTTGAATATCATCAAAGATGATAAGGCTATTGATTATGAAGGAGTTGAATCACTTTCAATTCAAGAATTGAAATATGCCTGTCAACAAAGAGGTATTAAGACTGCTAATGTTTCACCTGGAAGATTAAGAGAAGATTTGGAAACTTGGTTAGACTTACGTTTGAGACAAAAGATTCCTTCAACATTATTAATTTTATCTTCAACTTACACTTATGGAGAGAACTCTCATGATATTGATTCTTACTATGACGCTCTTTTAGCTGTTTTAAGTTCGATCCCTGATGAGGTTTATAATGTTGCCAAGTTAGAATTATCTGATGATTCTAAATTGAAGTTAGATATCTTGAAGGAACAAGATGAATTGATTAACGAAGAAAACTTGAGAGAAAAGGATACTGTTACTCAAGTTAAGGATGAAATTAAGTTGGACGAATTGGAAGAAGCTGCTGAAGGTGGTATGAAAATTGAGCCTGAAACAGACGCTGCTGAACAAGATATTGTTGAAAAGTCTGAAGAAAAGAGTAAAAAATGAGAAGCTCCAAAAGATTCAGGTCTGCAGGAGAAGTCTGAAAGACAGAAATCTGAAAGACCATCTGCTAGCCCATGACTGTAAATAGAAAACAATTAATGACGAATCATGTGGTAAAATCCCTATTTTAAATATATATTGGAAATATGTAAATTACTTGGAAGTGAATCCACCAGTCGATCCAAATCCTCCTTCACCTCTTTCAGTAAGGTCCAATTCTTCGGCAGTGATAGATTTAATATCAGTTAAGAGAATCTTTTCCAAAACCAACTGGGCAATTCTGTCACCTTCACTGATTTCAAAATCTTTTTCAGAGTGGTTGAAAAGAATGATTTTAACTTCACCTCTGTAATCAGCATCAATTACACCAGCACCGGTAGAGATTCCGTGCTTAGCAGCTAAACCAGATCTTGGAGCAACTCTTCCGTAACATCCAACTGGAACAATAACAGTTAAATCAGTTTTAATCATAGCTTGACCGTGTCCTGGAACAACTCCACTTTCAGAAGCATAAAGGTCATAACCTGCTGCCAATGCTGAACCTTTGGTTGGAACAGTGGCCTTTTCGGATCTTAAGAATACTCTCAAGGTAGGAACTTCTTCAGTCTTTTGTTTCTTAGCTTCTTGTTCAGCGATAGTAGTCATTATAGCGATGGAAATTTTGGATGCGAGACGCGTTTCATTTTGGCGTCCTCTTCTCACAGAAGCCCTAACTAAAATTACTTAGAAACTAATGTGCTTTTGATATCTTCTATACGGGAATCAGGTAAAATGGGATCTAGTTTCCTCACTTGCATTCTATTCTCGTTTTGTACAACAATCAAATCGTGCTCAAGGTAATACCCGTTCCTGTACACTTTAGTCCAGTCAATTTCACTTCTCCAGTCGAAATCTGAAACATTCACATCATAAATGTAGTTAAGTATTATTCCTAATCTCCATCTCTGATTCATTATTCTTGAAACTACTCTTGGATGTTGTGTTAATTCGAATTGTGCTCTCTGTTGATCATCCATCTGTTTCCACTCTCTAGCAATATCAGTCCAAAAGTTGTGTAAGAACTCTGGTCTTGATTGGGGCATTATCAAAGGTGACTTGCCCTTTGAAAACGTCTCCATTCCAGTGGTAACAGTTCCAGGTTTATTCGAAAGAAAGAACCTGTGGGTTGAACGAGCCGCTACTTTTTGCAACAAGTGGTTACTATGCTTTGGTGTCAAAATTGATGGCCTTGGGCTTCGTGGAGCTGGAGTAAAGTCATCTGGTTTTCGTTCCCTGTAGGAAATTGACTTCATATCAGGTTTGATTGTGGAAAATGCTTGTTTTATAATTGTATCATAATAATCTTGGTCATATTGGTTAGGTTCGTAAAATTTATCGAGAATAATCTCCCATGGCTTGAGACCCAGGAAAAAATACGGATTCCATTTTTCCTTCAGATACCTGCTTAAAAAATTCACTATTTGGTATCCTTGCCAGTTTTTGAGTCTAGTGTTGAATGCGTTGTCTATGTATACAGGGTCGTTGAAACATGCTTTAAATGTGTCATTTAAAAGGTTGTATATTCCTTTCAAAGCTCGACTGTGTTTATATTGGTCTTGATAAAGCTTTTTCCCGGTTAATTTAGCTGGAATGTCCTCTGTATATAAATCATTGATCGTCTTAAACTCCCCACTTAATACTGATTGGTTTACAGAGAATTTTTCGCTTACCTCCTGTATATCATCATGATTGGTATTCCCTTCGAAGAGAATCAGTTTTAGTAGTTCATAATGCTTCTTGTTGTGTTCATTCAAGGGATATCCTATTCGAAACGGTTCTTTTAGCCATAATGTTTTCATACTCAGAGCACTCATTACTATATCATATTTGCGAATTACTCATATATACAGGCTATACTCTATATATTATCCCTGGGGATAGAAATTGATCTGGTATTAAAAGTTTCATAAAGTCGTATCTTTAAAGCTATTGGAATCGAATCTTCAGTTTCGGTTATAATTTCACCTGATGATGAAGTATCACCTTTACGTCTGAGTATTTCAACCTCTACTTCGTCTAATCTTCTACTAATTGGTGAAACTGTTGATTGTCTGAACACAGCTTGAAATATCGATAATTGGATCAATAAAATGAAAAGATCTGAAAGTAATAATTCGAATAATCCTAATTTAATTATTTTCGTAATATAGCTTAATTCGTCCCAATTTTTGATCTCTTTATACTCACCTATGAAGGAAACTAACCACCATGTTCCATTGCTGAGGGACTTCAATTGATCATTGTTTCCTATAGGTATAAGCCAAAAGCAAATGAAACCAATATGATAGACAATCACAATGATAGATTTCCAATATATGGTTTTACACACTTTTGAAAATATTTTAGTCATTATCGACTCTCTTGTGTTAGGATTTAATCCACTATCTCTATTTGAAGTATCCCAATCATCGACCATACTTAAGAAATTTCTGGCATCTGAAGCTTCAGGAGGGTTTGAAAATTGTTCACTACTTAGTAGCTTTTGAACTAAGATATGAGCAATTACAGGTAGTAAGCTTGCTGAATGACAATATTTGATGAATTGATAAATCACAATAATATACACCAATTTATCTAATTGGTTCATTAAATGAGCTTGTCTTAAAGTCTTTTTGACTACTGTCTGCTTCTTACCAAACACTTCAAAATTATTCTCATCAACGACTTTAGTTGCTTCTTCAGTCATGCCCTCATAATTGCCATGCATATTTGAACTTGAAGATGCTACTACTTCGTCATCATTTATAAATGCACCAGGCATCCTAAAATTAAATGGCCATGCCATCAGTATTATAATTAAAAATGCGCAACAGATAATTAATTTTAATACAGATAATTTAAACACAAATTTTATATATGAAATTTGAGTCTTTTGACTCATTAAATTACACGTAAAAAGATATTAAATAAACCGATATGGTAACTATACAATGACCACTTTATAACCGTCTCTGTTTAAGAGAATAGAGCACCGATATCAGCTGGTAATTCTTCGATTTGAGTAGAGTAGAATCTTTCAATTTCTCTCATCATACCAACATCGTTGTCAGTAACAAAGTTGATGGCAACACCCTTTCTACCAAATCTACCACCTCTACCAATTCTGTGGATATAGTTTTCCTTGTTGGCTGGTAAATCGTAGTTGATAACTAAAGAAACTTGTTGAACATCAATACCTCTAGCTAATAAATCAGTAGAGATCAAGATTCTTGAAGAACCACTTCTGAATTCATTCATAATGGTATCTCTTTCACTTTGTTGTAATTCAGCATGGATAGCAGAAACAGTAAAGTTTTCAGCTTTTAATCTGTTGGTTAAGTATTCAACCTTAGCTCTGGTGTTACAGAAAATAACGGCTTGAGTAACGGAGATGGAATCATATAAATCACATAAACAGTCAAATTTAAATTCTTCTTGTTCAACATTAATGAAGAATTGTTTAATACCTTCTAAGGTTAATTCATCCTTTTTAACCAAGATTCTTACTGGATTTTCCATGAATTTAGTGGTAACTTCCAAAACATCTTGTGGCATAGTAGCAGATAATAAAACAACTTGAGTTTCTTGTGGTAAAAATTTGAAAATGTTGTAAATTTGTTCCTTGAAACCAGATGATAACATTTCATCGGCTTCATCTAAAATGAACATTTTAACGTTATCAGTCTTGAAAAATCTTCTTTCAATCATATCGTAAACTCTACCTGGAGTACCAACAACAATTTGAACACCAGACTTGAAAGCTTCAATATCATCTCTGGTAGAAGTACCACCAATACAAGCATGAACGGTAACATCTAAGTATAAACCGATGTGGCTAATAACATTTTGAATTTGTAAAGCTAATTCTCTGGTTGGAGCTAAGATTAAAGCTTGAGTAGTCTTTGATTTTTCATCAATTCTTTGCAAAGCAGAGATGGTGAAAGTGGCGGTCTTACCGGTACCAGATTGAGCTTGAGCTAAAACATCTTTACCTTCAGTAATTGGTAAAATAGCTCTTTGTTGAATAGCAGATGGACTTTCGTAACCGTAACCAAAGATACCTCTGATGATGTTTTCTTTTAAGTTTAAGTCATCAAAAGAGTATACGACGTTGTCGTAGTTAGTTTCGATTAAGTTGGCGTCGACTTCTTGGATACCTCCGGACATATTGATAATTTATATTAAATACAATAAATGGTAAAGATTTTTACCATGAAAATTTTTTTTACAATTTGAAGGTGCGCGATGCCGGGTAACCAGCGCGTTTTAAAGTAGATCAGTATGAGGTAGCAGAAAGCAACACGTTGATCTTGTTATTTAAGGAGGGGTTTAAAGTACTTGAACTATAATAAGTTTAAGATTGGGTCATTCATTACTTAGAATTTTGAAATGATTTAACCTCAGTCAAAATTTTGCCACCAAAAGTGCGCTCACTAATTTGCAACCATTTGAGATTAATTTTTATTACATAGATTTACAATGGTCTAATTAAACAAATAACTTCTATAATTAATTGGTGCAAAATGCAAAAATCATTTATCAAGGGCAAGCTGTTCAAGTTTCTCACTAACTTTATGTGCATTAACAGCACGTGAATAACGGTGGGTATTTTTTTGGGTGCTAACTTTTTGTGCACTACTCTGGTGTGTAGCTGAAGAAGATCCTGTTTTAGGCTTGTGAAATGGTTCAATTATTTTATCTTTTGGCCTGGTCAATGCAGTAAAAGGATGTGTAGGATTATAATCATGACTCTGACTAAACAGTCTTTCAACTTTTTGAAACGGGTGAAATCCATAGACTGATTGCTTTTCTTTCTCATGTTGAACTTCGACAGGTTCTTGAACCAGAGATCTAAGTGGTGATTCAACATGCACTTGATGATGCTTACTTGAACGATTAGGAGGGGATTGATAATGATTATGCTTAAGAATAGACTTTTTTTTCGGTTTAGTCTGATCCCAGGTATTGTTATATTTTGGAATAGGTTTAAACTCTTTGGTCTCGCTTTTAGGAGGAGGATGTTGCGTAGCATCCCACAACAGATCTTTAGATGTGTACCTTTTGTCTATTTCTTTCCCCTCAACAACATCCATGGTATCATCTCCAAAGTATTTATGCCATAAAGCCCACCATTCAGTGTGACTGGGATTGTAAGGAAACTTCCAGGGCTTATGAGGTCCAATATAGTGAATAAGTTTGATCTTGTGTTTGTGGTAATCAGATGCAGATTTAACCTGATTTTCTGATTCAGTATCTTCAGATGATTCAGCTTCACCTACTACTTCACTGTGTTTGAAAGGGGCAAAGTTGGCGTTTGAAAAATAGTTATAAGCTGGCTCATATTGGTACTGAGTGTTGGGAGTTACATTATAAAGAAATGGAAGACTTACCCAATTGTTTCCGGATTTCTTCACCGGTTTCTCTTTTTTATCCTTAGTTTCAGATAAAACCTCATTAGATTTACTAATTGAGTCAACATCCGGGCGATTTTCACTGATGATTTCACCTACCCAATCAGGGTTAGAATTAAAGTACTGATTCAAAAGTCCTTGATCAGCACCATCGAAAGTCACATCACCTTCAGATTTAGACAATTCTAATAAGTTGTTAAAATCATTTTCATTAGGCTTAATAAGGAACAAACCCGAGTTAAAGATATCGGGGAACCCCGAGTCAGGACTTGCCAATATCTTGCTTTCATGGAATTCTAACTTCAATAAATCCAACAAATTAGAATTTGGGTTCGGTAAAGTATCGGCATCCAAATAAAGTACTTTATCATAATGTAAAGACCATAAATGAATTTTACTGAAGGTCCTATCCAATTCGGGTCTCTTCAATTCATTGACCAATTTATGAGTATGCACAGTCAGAACAATTGGAGCTTCAATTATATCAGTGTAAATTCCCTGTAACAAATCCAATTGTTTTGTATCAAATATCAGGGTATCGGTTATAATTGCTAAAGTGATGGGAAAAGATTGAACGGTGATCATGTCTTTCAACACTGACCCAAGCAACAATGCACCGGGTAAATAACTCGTGTCATAGAGCAATGTGACAACGGCAGCAGACATTTATTTATATTTGAGCCCCTAATGTATGATATGATAAATGCGACTGCCCCAGTTTTTCAAGGTCAAACAAGCCGGGGCGGGCGGTTAACGCACGTTGGTGATAGAATTGTAAACACAGGGTTTATGTGGCTGAAGGGTCTAGAGTCTTAGTTAATTATGACTTAGACCCGGTTTAAATATTTCAATTGGTTTCATAGGTAAAGTTATTTTCGTTAAATTTGTGCTATTGTTCCTCACATACTGCATCTCGTATATATGTTTTCTCGCAGGCTGTTCTTTCCGTAGCCGAATTACCCATTCAATTTATATAAAAATGTATCAATGATAGAAATTAGTGGATCTGATTTATAAGTATTAGCTTTAAAATTATCAACATTATTAAACTACTCATGACCTACAAGTCTTCTAATGACATTAATTAACTATACAATTAAATAACTGACTTAACGGGAGTAAGACCAGACGTTCTTTAATAAACCGTCCTTTTGGGCCAATCTGTTTAAAGAATCGTCAGATTCACCTCTACCTCTGATGTAACCACATAAAGCGTAGGTGGTGTTGTCGTTTGGAATGGCTCTACCTTCAGCGTCAACATTGGCAATGCTGATTTGAACGGAAGCATGGTCCTTGGCCTTGATAATTCTGTTGGTAGCAGAACACTTTCTTGGAACGTATAATTCGACCTAAATTGTTAGTATTGGGTATTTGGGTGATATTTAGGGTGAGTTGATTTCAACTTGATCTCATGATAAGTTCACGCTGGCACTTCGAGGAGTTCGTGGAAAAGTGATAATCAGAATTTCTAGCAGTGTTTCAACGTATATGATTACTATCATTTTGCTTTAATTTTGCTCTAATTCTGTACTTTTAAAGTCATTACATTGGATATGATAGTTGAAAAATTATTCTGTCACTATATCGAACACGCTGCTCAGGTAATGGAGCATTAGACTTATCCATATGAGAATCAAACTTGTATAGTCAACTCACACTTTCAGGCTATAAGATTTTAACATACTAATTGACCTTTATCGTTTTCCATCTTAGATACTAATTCTATGTATTACAAAATTTTTTTCACGTTATTTTTTTTTCTCACCTCAACGCTAAGATTATTTGGTGTATGCACGTTGAAAATGCTTTTAGGGCACAAGCCCGCAGTCACGCTCGCATTTAGGTTCAACTATTTTGCAGCCAAATTAAATAAATTATTCATTAATATGCTAAATAAGTACCCATCCTAAATATCTTTTAAACGTAAAACAGCAACACTCTCAACATGGTGTGTTTGAGGGAAGAAATCAAATCCTTTAATGCTCACCACTTCGTATAAATGACCATTCTTTGTATGCTTTATAAACCATTCAACATCCCTAGCTTGACTGTGCACATTACAACTGATATACACAATTTTAGCTGGGAAAAAGTCACTTAATTGGTTTAAGAAAACTTCATCACATCCTTTTCTTGGTGGATCCAAAATCACTGAAGTTTTGTCAGCTGGAAGATCAATATCTTTAAAAATTTCTTCAGCCTTACCCACAATAAATTTTGCATTCTCTACATTGTTAATCTCTGCGTTCGTCCTTGCAAACTTGACTGAATCAGCACTGACTTCAACCCCAATAACTTTCTTCACGTTCGTAGAACATGTGATGGAAAATAATCCTGATCCACAATATGCATCAACGAGATAATTATCAGAGTTTGAGTCAAGATTGAGATTAGATTTGACATAGTTGGTGACAGCAGGTAAAATAGAATTATTGTTTTGGAAGAATTCCCCAGCAGAAAACTTAAATTTGAATCCATTGATGTATTCGTTAACGATGTATCTTGTATTGGTAACACAGGTCTTGACCTTGTCATCAACAGACAATTTACTAATAGCATCAACCTCATCTTTTGTTTCAGACTTTTCATCAAAAATTGCTTCAGTTTCAACTTGCGTATGCTCTCTTAACAATATGGTAGCTCCCTTCTTGTATTTGGTGTATTCTTCTTCGAACTTACGTCTTTCATTTTTCATACCAATATTGATTATTTCAGTACCAATAGGGCATTCTTCAATATCAACTATAGAATAATCACCACCAGCAGTATCTCTCCATTTTGGTCTTCCCTTTGCCCCAAATCCTAAACTTGGTTTAATTTCCAATCTCTTGTTTTCTGTTCTTACGGAATTTGGAAGGTTAAAATGTGGAGTTAATTTGGTTCTGTAATTATAAGTTAAAGGTGAAGGTTCAGTGGAATCAACTTCAGGTAATAAATCAAACAGTTCAGGTGCAAAGAATTTGTATGCATTAACAATAGTGGATCTTTTAAACTCAAGTGCTTGGTCATATGTCACATTTTGGTATTGGCATCCACTGCACTTACCAAAATATTTACAATTGATAAGCTGATCATTTCTGTGTTCTGATGGTTTTAAAACTTCAAGAAGATCTGATTCGACATGAAATGGGTGTGATTTAAAGATTTTGATCTTTGCAATATCACCAGGTAACCCAAATGGTACAATTACTATTTGTTTTCTTTTATCATCAACAGGGTTTGCGATTAAACTCAAACCATCACCATTTGATGTGAGTCTTAGAATTTCAACATCTGATATTACTATATGGGATTGCTCTTCAATCAACTTATCATTTAGCAAAGCATTAACATCATTCTTGATATCATCTCTGGTTAATCCATATTCTTTAAGCAACTCATCAATCTCAAATTCTAAAACTCCTGAAGGGGATGTTTTCTCTACGGGTTTTGTTTTATATTTTCTTTTGGATGGCTTTGAACCTTTCCCACGTTTTACAAATGGCCTTTCAAGTTCAGTTGTTCTTTTTAAACTACTTACCTGATTAGGCTCTTCTACATTTACTGGTGCCATTAAATTTATAATACAAAATTTCTATACCCTAATTTTTTCGCGATGAGATCGTAATACCATAAACAATTATTATTACTGGATGAATAACTAAGAATTAAAATGATTTGAAACTTATTGCTTAATTGGTGTTGGAACGATACTTAGCCGGAATATTCGTATACAACCAAGAGAGTGGCCTCTTTTTAACAGTTCCATTTGAATAATATGTTCTAGAACTTTCAAGTTCTTTAATTATTTCATTTTCATCATAACCTAAGCTTTTACCTGTTTCAATTGCATTGTAAATCTTTTTCCTTCTTACAAAAGTTCTCAGTTCAGTGTCATTTCTCCATTTAGCATTATAACGAATTTCCAATTGTTTCAATGGAGGTTTACCATTAACACCATATTCATATTCTCTCCAAATTTCATCCACATTACGAGCTCCCTTCTCTAATTTATATTGGGGGTATTCAACTCCTTGAACAGATTTATTGCTAAATCCTGGAGCACTATTAGGGGAGTTTGTGTTGCTAGATTCACTCGAAACTGACAGCTTACGTCTTCTCTTGTTATCTGGAGTCCGTTCATCTTGACGAACCATCATATTATGATAAGAGTTCTGTTGGCGTGAGTCAGTAGGTTGACCTCTCCTATTACCAGAAGTTGTCATCACTGGATTAATACCTTCGCCATCCATTTGCATTAACAAATTTGATTCCATCTTAACTTTGTCAAGAGGTTCACCCAAATTTGACGGCTGAGGAGGATTATTATTTTCTAAAGTAGCTGTAGGAATTACTGAAGGACTCAGTGCTCCAATGGCCAGAACTGCACTTGCATTGGCCGCATTAGCAGCTACAAGATTACTTTCTGCTCCCAATTCAAGTTGACGATTAAATGATAAAGCTCTGTTGATTGGAATAGGATAATCAAACAGTAACTGTTTGGGAGTAAATGGAGATCCAACTCCAGGTGATCGTATTCCCAAAGCTTTACTCCATTGCTTGTTAATATCTAGCATACTATTGTCAGAGTAATTACTAATGCTGTTCAAAAGCGGCCGACTCATATCTGGTTGTTGTACACTTGGACCAGGTCTCGGATGAGGTTCAAATAAAGTTGAAGATGAGCTGGAGTCAATGCTTGGAATATTCGATAAAGATTCTGCCTGTGATGGAATCTGGTTCATGGATTGTTGTGGTTGAAGTTGTGATTGGGGTATTTGTTGAGGTAATTGCTGAGAAAGTTGTTGTAGTTGTGATTGTTGAGAAGGAATTTGTGAATCTTGTTGAACATGAACCCCTTGAGATTGTTGGTGATCAGAAATGAGTTGCAGTGGGTTTGTGGGCTGGTTAAGCTGTTTTGAACTCGATTCGTGTCCAGAAGTTTGATTCCGGGTCCTAGGTAAACTGGTGATGGTAGAATTACTATCTGCACTAGTAGCACTATGATTAGATGATACGTTAGGCAATGCTGATTTTGTGGTGGTATTACCATCACCATCAGTAGTAATTTGGGTGGTGGTAGTAGTAGTTTGCACTGTTTGAGGCTCTCCCTGTGAGTTGGCCGTATTAGCATCAACACCAACAGCTATATTATTATTGACATTTACAGTTGTTCCTTGAGCCTTTGAGCTTGAAGGGGTCAGCAGAGTCAGACCCAGATTCAGCATCAGAATTGCATTATTATTTGACGAAGCCGAACTCTTATCATTCAGTTCACCGAGACTTTCTTTTGAATTTGGATCTAGGTTAGTGATATCACTACTTAAATCAGCCATATGCTTCCCTATAAGTTCTAATTTTTTCTTTAGATTAACATTTGTATCTGATGGAACGGATTTGACCGCTTCAACATCATTACCTAATTGTGATAATTGGGATTCAAGAGCTTGTAGCCTTTCATTTAATAACTGGATTTGGAAAGATGTTCGTACATTCAAACTCTCGATTTTCTTATTGGTTTCTTGTTGATAATTTGAAAATTTATTGGTTAAAGTATTAATTTGTAGTATTAAATTTGCAAAAGTTGAATTTTGTAAACCATTAACAGAGGAATGTATATGAGTAGAAGATGAATTGGAAGTATTTACAATGGATCCCGAGGACGAAGATCCACCGGTGTTTAAAGCAGGATTAAAGTCTTCCATTTATCATTATCTAAAGTTTATCCCTGAGTTGGAGAAATTACCAAGGGTTTTGCGCGGCATATATATCCAATAGCTTACTGGAGTTCCGGAAATTTGCGAGGATAGCACGTGATGAGCATTAGTATCAGTGAATATAAAGACTCGGGGCATCTTGCAGATTAGTCACGGTACTTGAATGTTTCACACCCATAAAAAAAATTATATATCTTTTTTATTTGATTTTATTTAAATTGAGCGTCCCCACTAATTAAAATTTACCTTATTTAAAATTTTAATAATTTATATAATATTTTCAAACTAATTAATCTAATTTAATACATTAAATCAGGTTTAAAACTACAATGTTGATTCATTAATCTGGTAAACTGAACTCCGTGTGTTAAGGTTTTCCACTAAATTGGCCGATGGCCTATCGCACATATCTTTTTTTTGAAATCCTATTGTTCTTTTTTTCGCCTTAGCTTATTTCGGAAATCAGCATCGGCCTTAATAAAATTTTTCTGGCTTTATTTTATTTAATGAACGGAGCATTTTTAAAATCCAGGTTGCGAAAAAATAATTAAGCGATATTGAATAAATTCATAAAGAATGAAAATCCCCAGACGGTCATTGTAGAAACACCAGCGTAAATAATTAAACGACCAACAATTTCAACATCGTACCGAGGCTTAAACACACCTGCAGTCTTATTAACAATAGCTGCCTTTTGTCCTTTTTGACTCAACATTTCGTAATAGTCAATATCTCCTTGAATACCAACATCGTCGCGTGCAGCTCCAATAAACTTGGCTTCGTCTTTCATATTCAGTATCAGAGATTTTCTAATTTGTTGGGTGCTTTCATTCGAAAAAGCTGTGGCCTCGTAATTTTTTCTTGGTACATTAACACCAATGGCTTTATATATAGGAGGAAGGATCGTGAATAAGACTGGCTTGGAAATTGCTTTCCATGTCACAACTGTAGTTACTCCAATCACCGCTCTCAATATCAGCTTTATAACTCCTTGTTCTTCGAAGCTGTATGGAAGAACAATAAGTGGTACCCCTTGATAAAATCCATAAGCTTGAGATTTGTATGCAGCCCAATGACTTATATCGATACCAAGTAAAACTCCAATGAACGCAACCAGGTCATCGAAACAAGGGCAATTATCTACTGGTTCAAAATGAATATGAACAAGAAATCCGTAAAGTGCAATAAGTAAGAAAGGGAGACCCATACCAAAATTATTGTTGACATCGAATACGATAAGATTATCCCATTTCTCACCCAAAAATGCTCTGAATAAGAAAAGTAATAAGCCAATCATCAGCCCTGATATAATATCAAAAAACCCATGCATTCCACAATAAACCCGACCAAATATTAATGAAAAGTAGTAAATTCCTATCACCACAAGGCCTAGTGCTTTAGTCAATGGGTCCAAATCAGTATTTAAAACTTTACGTGCAACAATTAATGAAACTGCTGTTGCATTTGCAGAGTGACTGGATGGAAATCCATATTCTTGGGTGGTATAAGAACTTAAAGTAATTCTGTGCAATGGAGGCAGTCTTGGTCTAGGAAGGCACAAAAAGTCTTTTAAGTTCCCGGTAAGGTAAATTCCTACTCCAAGAACAAAAATTAAATCACGGGCCAATTCTCCAGATCCAAACCAATTTGATACTGGTAACATTAATACATAAAAGGTATGACTAGCGAGATTAGCTGTCCAAGCAAAGTAGTAGTCTAATAATGGAGTACGTATTTTTGATTGGATACCAGCTAAAATTTCGGTTTCCCGACGGACCATCGGTAAACACTTATTTCTAAGATTGTATCTATAAGCAGGAAGGGCCTTATAGTGTTCGGCAACTTTAGTTCCAGCGTCGACTTCTTGATCGACTGAGGAGTCATGGGCGTTCAAAACCTGTCCTGTTTGGTCAATCACGGTATCTAGGCCCTTTGAGGTTCCTGAATTGGGTCTTTGGCGCACCGACATATATGTTGGATCTAAATAAATTCAGCAGCTCAAACGCGAGCACAAATCTCCATAGAGTCGTGCCTAGATAAGGAGATGACGATAAACATATAATCAGATTAGTTTATTGGTCAATTAATACTCTATAATTTACATTAATTCATACTATAAAATCGAACATCTCTTCTTCTTCTCATTTCTTCTGGCGTATTCAAATTCGTGGTTATAATCATAATTGTAGTTGTTAGTATATGGATTTCTCTCTTCTTCAGTTAATGGAGTATTAAATATCAGCAGATCAATACTACTATTTTTAAAATGTCCTTTATTACCTTTGGATCCAATACTACTTTTAGAAGGTCCTCTTGAATGTCCTAGGAAACTTAGTCTTTTCTTTTGCGTAGTCTGTTGTTCTTTCTCCCACTGGTCATATTTTTGATTAAAATGATGAAGGGCAAAATCAAATACATTTTGCACATTAAACATATTCTTAGCCAGGCATTGGATGTATCCGATAGCATTGATCTCTGTGGCCAATTGTATTGGTAAATCTGGATTAATTGACCCATTTTCCAAGTCTTGTTTAGTCCCAACTAATAAAATGGGTACCCCTGGACAGAAATGATTAACTTCTGGGAACCAAATATCTTTAACATTCTGTAGACTAATTAAGTTATCAAGACTGAAACAAACTAGAAGAATATCAACATCATGATAACTTAAAGGTCTAAGTCTATCATATTCTTCTTGACCAGCAGTATCCCATAAAGCTAATTCAATATTTCTACCCGAAGGTGCCGTAACAGTAGCCACGTAATTTTCAAAGATTGTGGGCACATATATTTCTGGAAATTTTTGTTTTGTATAAGAAACAAGTAAGCATGTTTTACCGCATCCACCATCACCTACTACTACTATCTTTGCAGAGCAAGATGACTTATGGAAAGTAGGTTGAATTGGATATTTTGGGATATCGGGGTGATCATTTATAATGATCGTGGGTTCAGGCATGTTAAAAGGTTAACTTAGTTGAAAATATTATTTAACTGATCTTCGATTAGTTTCCCGATATATATGCTAAATAGTTTTTGTTTACATCACTAAAAATAGGCTCAGGGTGCGAGAATGGAACGACGGTTCGAATGATTCTGTCGCGAAAGAATATGCTTTTCCCGCGACACTGGCATATCATATGGGCGTAGTGCGCTGTCACGAATGACCAACGGCTTGAAAGCCCAGGTGTCAAATGGAATTGGCATTTTACAGCCCTGGATGAGCTGTTAAACTCAAAGTTGATCGGATAGGATGTGGGAGTTTCAACCGAACAGTTCTCGTCTGTTCACAAAATCTATACTGTATTTATTGGTACTTAGTACTGTATAGCCTCTATTAATACGATAGTGTTATAGCATTGGCGAACAAATTGACAGCTGGCACAGACTATACGTGCGTAGAAATAGACACTACAAGATTATACGTGAAGGTCAATGGTAGTCAAGATTTGTGTGCTGTTACTATCACTGAGAAATGTAGAAATAGATATCTTTATCTAAACCTAAAGTGTGAGCTTTTGAGAGCCGCAAACATCTACTTTCCTGGATCTCGAATTGATCTACATTGATGCACATCTAATCATAATAGATAACATTTCATTAGATAAACATAACTCCGGTGAGTGGGCTTAAATCACTTAATGCCGGTGAAACGTAAACACTTAAATTATGGTCATCGGATCGGATGTGCGTTGTTTGATGTGCGTTGTTTGTTTGCAAACAAAAATTGCTTTTTACTATTAGATCTCACACCTGGCAAATAAACTCAGAATAAACTCAGAAATGAGCTCTTAAACGGTCACGAAATAACGTAGTTGTCACCACAGTATAGATTTACAAACACCTCATAGCAAAGATTTTTGATATAATCATTTAGCCTAGCACTAGATTACTGTTCTGGGATCACCAGTGGAATATTCTTTATCTCATCGAAGCTAATCTGCAGGAAATGCTGGCCACGTCATTACCAGCATTTTAACACATCTCGAGATCTAATGATCCGATGTTCATTGCATATCACTAGTTTTACCAACACCAGCTACACAGTATTTTTTACACCATATTTTTTGACGTATATTTTTTATCAACTTCTTTTAAACCAGCCACTTAATAAAAAATATGTTGATCGTGAAATAATTCTCGATTTGTAGAAATCGCAGTTTAAAAAATGTTTTACGTAGCACTGAAAATTTAGCCTCGTTAAGAGCTAGCCCGATGCACTCTCATGCAAGAATTCTCATCTCCGATACTACATCATTACAGTAAAATATTACAACGATCTAGATCAACTGTTGAGCCTCACGAACTCTGCTAATATGTATTACTCCTGCTCATATCAGCAGACCTACAGTATTACCATCTATATCGAGCTTCGCTGCAGGTCCAACGGCGCGGCTCTTAGGTAAGTTTTCCAAAACTGCAGCACGATCTTGTATGATGGGTCAAAGGTCGTGCATACCTACATCAGCAGTTTTCAGTAATTATTGGAAAACTAACCCTTGGCATTACTCAGCGATTAAGGACTGAAGCAATCTTAGCATTACTTTGTTACATTGTCCTTTCCTACGAATGCACGCTCCTACGCAGTGTTTTGTTTGGGGGCGCGTCGTCGTGGTAGTGAGCACTCACCCGGTGGCCCAAGGTACAGTTGCCATGCACTAACTTCTCGCTAAAGCCTCACGAAGCTCTAACTTGATAAAATTTCTACGTTTTAGGACAAAACACGCTTTCACGAGGATTAACCGTGTTGACGACGAAATATGAGATTGACGAGTAACATTAACAAACAACCATCATACTAACACACGACAAAAAATTGTTTACCATTGATTCACGATAGATATAGCAACTAGTTAAACATAAATTTCATGTCTGATAAAGTTCTTACAATTATATGGTAAATTAGTAAAACATGGCCTGTGTCTAGCCATGGACACGCCGCTTACTTGTGTTACCTAATTCATCAGTCGTCCTGCCTATTTGAGGCGGGAACTCCTACTCACGGTTTTATTCCTGCATGCTTGGTGGTTGTTTTTTTTTTTTCTTTGTGCTGGTTTTTTCTTTATTTTTTTCTCGTCTCCCAGCAACACCGCCATTTTTTAAAACCATAACAATTGGCACTTTTCCGTCTTTTCTGTTCTTTTAATTTCTAGATTTCTTCATTGAATTAACATTTCATTCCTTAGATCTTTCTAACTAAAGTCATTCCTTATTATTAACTTGAACTATAAACACTCCCCGTTTACTTTGTTCTTGTATATCTGTTAAAAATCTAGAGAATTCTGTTATTAAATAATGAAATTTGCTACCTTATATTCCATAGGATTATTTTTGGCCTCAGCTGCCGCTTCTTGTGATTTATCCAGTGATGGTAATTACTACTGTTCTTCAACCAAGAAAGTCACCTTCTCCGGTGTTGGATTCTCTGGTTCTTATAATGAAGTTACCAAAATGGATGCTTCATCAGGATCTTGTTCTTCTGAATCCAAATCTTTCTCAGGTAAATTAAGTCCATTAGACGAAGAATTATCTTTACACTTTAGAGGTCCTTTGAAATTGAAACAATTTGGTGTTTACTACCCAGCTGGTTCTAACTCTAAGAAATCTTTAAACAAGAAAGAAGATGATGAAGAAGATTGTAACACCACCTTGGTTCACAAACATCACCAACACAAGAGAGCTACTCAAGTTGTTGAAGTTACTAAGACTGTCTTTGTTGATGGTAATGGTCAACTCCAAACTAGTACTGCTACTGTTCAGAGTAATGCTCAACAAGAAACTCCTGTTTTCAACTCTGCTCCAGCTTCTACTGCTCCAGCTTCAACTGCTTCTTCTAGCTCTGCTGCTGCTGCTTCAAGTTCTTCATCTAATGATGATGACAACTCTTCAGCTGTTGAAGGTGATTGGGAAAGAAGTGCTTACTACACTCCAGGTAATGCTAACGGTTTGGTATTCTTTAACCACTACGGTGGTGGAGGATCTGGTGTTTGGGATTCTGCCTTTGGTAACTCCATTTCTTACGCTAACAGCGATAACTCTGGAGCTGCTTCATCTCCACAAGCTTTAGATGATGTTCTTGTTGACTCTAACGAAGAATACTTAATCATGTCTGACTCTAAATGTTCTGGAGACAGCTGTGGTTACTACAGAGAAGGTATTCCAGCTTACCACGGTTTCGACGGTAGTAAGAAGATGTTCGTTTTTGAATTCCAAATGCCAAAGGCTAGTGGATCTCAAACTGCTATCAACTACGATATGCCAGCTATTTGGGCTTTGAATGCTAAGATTCCAAGAACTTTACAATACGGTAAAGCTGAATGTACTTGTTGGCCAGAATGTGGTGAATTAGATTTATTCGAAATCTTATCCGCTGGTTCTGACAAAATGATTGCTCACTTACACTCTGGTCAAAAAGCTAAGAGAGGTGGTGGAGGTGGTTCCCAAGATTTCTTCGAAAGACCAACTGATTCCTCTATTAAGGCTGCTGTTATCTTTGACGGTACTGATATTTCTGTTGTTCAAGTTGATGATGACTTTGACTCTGTTTTGTCCAAGTCTACTGTTCAAAGTTGGTTAAGTAAGAGTGGCTCCAAAGCTTCTATTGGTTATTAGGTTATTGTTTTTAGGAAAATGAAATTGTTTAAATTGTTAAAACTATACAAGCGTAATTATTGCGGTAACAAAATACTTTTTTTTAAGTAATTCAATCCGGTAGTTAAATAATATTGAACCCCGCTGAAACAATTGACTTTGCCATCTAGTTCCCTTCGATCCATTCATAGTGATCACGAAATGATTTGCGTAACCAGATCTCCTCAATAATGTACAGGGATTTCCGATAATTTATAATTCAGCGATGCGATAACCCCACATTTGACAATAACCAACAAAACTTTCCAGTCAATTTACATCGAGATAAACACTTTTATTCTATTTGAACACTCTCTTTTGGCCCTAGTGGGTCTTTCTATTGTTTATGAGGACTTATACAGTTTTCCCCTGGTGTTTGCAGTTTAAATCAGTCTTCTTATCAAGCTTATCTTGAGCCTCGCGGATGTTCCCGAAAGAGCATATCAAAGCGCCCACGGTTAGTAACTTGTATAAAATGTCGAGATTCGAAGCTGAAAAACAGTTCTCATGTCTGATTCTATAGATATGGTGCCGGGTACGGTACATCTAGTTGATTTAGATGGTGCTTTACAAGTTAAAAAACAAAGTGATGGAATTATTTTGAGACCACCTCCATCTTCTAATGCTAATGATCCATTGAGATGGCCTAAATCTAAGAAAATTAAACAATTTTTCTTGCTTTTTTGGCTTGCAACTTTCCTAGCTATAAGTGTCAACTGGGTAGGTCCCGTTTGGACTATTTGGACTGAAGAATGGAATTGTACTTATGATGATTTAAACATCTCTTCAGCCTTTTGCTTTCTCTTTTTAGGTATTGGTTGTGTGATTTTACAACCAACTGCCATGAAACTTGGAAGAAGATTTGTCTATTTACTATGCAGTGTATTAATGATCGTGGCTAATATCATTAATGCTAGAACAACTTATGTTCAATTAAATTATGCCACCAATATAATAGCAGGTTTTGCAGCTGCTCCCTGTGATTCTTTAGTTGAAATTTCAACTACTGATGTATTCTTTCAACACGAAAGAGCAACTTATTTATCATGGTTCGTGCTTGCTCTTTATGTGGGAAGTGATATCGGTCCTACTGTTTCTGGTTATATTGCAGAAACTATTGGTTGGCAATGGTGTTGTTGGCTTCAAGCTATATTGTTTGGTATTATGCTTGTTATTCAATTGTTTTATATGGAAGATACCACCTTTAGAAGAAGTGAAGCTGCCAGCTTGGAAACCGAAATTTTAGAGCAGATTAAATCTAATGATTCCAAAGTGCATCCCATTGAAATTCATCTGGATGACTCAGATGCTTCTGATGCTAACTCAATCAACAGCTCTATTCCTTTGAGAACGTACAAGGAAAGAATGAAATTATACGATACAACTTATAATGATACTCGTTCATGGTTATGTATTGCATATAGACCATTTCTTATGATTGGTTTCCCAGCCATCATTTGGGGAGGTTTGGTTTATGGTGCTCAAATGATGTGGTTATCTTTATTAGCAACCACACAATCATCTATTTACAGTTTTGCACCATACAATTTTAATTCGGGATCAACTGGTTTGACCAACCTTGCCCCAATGGTAGGATCTATCTTGGGTATGTGTACTGGGTATCTTGTTGATAAGGTTACGCTTTATATGACAAGAAGAAACAATGGTATTATGGAACCTGAGTTCAGATTGTATGTGATGATACTACCATTACTTACCAATGCAGCCGGATTATTGGCTTATGGATTGGGTGCAAATTCAGGTTCACCATGGCCTATTTCTGTTATAATTGGACAGGGATTTTTAGGTTTTGCTATGAGTTCAAGTGGAACTATTTGTTTAACATATGCCATTGACTGTTACCAAAATATGGCTAGTGAAGGATTGGTACTTGTATTGTTTGTGAGAAATTTAATTGGTACAGGGTTCACATTTGCAATTCAACCATGGTTAGATCGTAATGGACTTAAGTCAGTTACATGGATTATGTTTGCACTTTCTGTTGTAATCAATGGATCGTTTGTGTTAATGATTTTATGTGGTAAAACATTCAGAAGATGGACTAAAGCATCTTACTTGAAGTTTTCTAATCCCAATTACGGTGAGATTTTCAAGTCTAAGATATAGAAAATAAAAATCGCGATGGGATGGACGTAGGTATAGATATAGGTTCAGGATCTGTTAGATCTTATTATGATCTGCAGAGTAAAACAAGTGACATTTCTATCAATAGATATGAAAATTATGTAACTCAATCCTCAAAGCAAATTCATGAGTCCATCTTGAAAGTTCTCCCTGAGAATAGAGAAGCCGTAAAAAATATAGCATTTGCAGCAACATGCTCAGTGGTAGTTAAAGAAAAAATAATCAATAATGGCATAGAAGTTCTTATCCCATTTGACTGCAGTGGTGGGAAAGGTGAAGATCAGGATATTATTATGTGGATGGATACTAGAGCAAAAAAAGAAGCAGAAGAATTGAATGGTGATAAATTTTTGACGAAAAAGGTCCAAAAGTTTACCCCAGAACTTGGCCTTCCTAAAATCAAATGGCTCAGAAATAATACTTCTAAGGAGCTTTATTGTTTTGAACTTCATGATTGGTTCAGCTATGTTTTTCAAGTGGGGTACATTGGTCAAAATATTGTACCTTTTAAACAACAAAAAGAGCTTGACTTTTATATGGGATATGCGATAGATGGCTCGATCAAAGGCTGGTATGATGATCATGTTTCATTTCTCGAGCCTAATATTCATATTGGGGTCTCTGAAATACATTGTAGAGACATGGGCCAGACTGGTGATCTAATTGGAAAAGCCTCAAAAGAATATTTTCCTGACTGTCTGATCGCTATTGGGTGTATTGATTCATATGCTGGTGGTATTGGTTCAAGTGAGGGTATTCCAAGAACAGTTTCTATGGTTGCAGGAACTCTGACATGCTTTATTTTTGACGATATCACTGCGTACTCTGGTCAAAGGCCAGGCATGTGGGGCCCATATGATGTCTTTTCCAATCCCTACACTTTTACATGTGGACAGCCTGCAACAGGTAAACTCTTTGAGGACCTTTTTTCAGACTACAATTTACCAAAAGATTCCTTCATGTATTTGGAGATGGAAACACGGGAATTGGAATTTCAGCACTGTTTAAGTATTACAGAATTGATTGCAGGCTATCTCTATTATGGGGACAAGTATGGTAACAGGTCACCACATATGAATCCCAAATTTGGTGAAGTACTCATTGATGGGAAGAATAGTGGTGTTTTGAAGACATCTATTTTTGACAAATCTAAAGAAAGTCTTGTTATAAGATACAATTTAATACTTGAATTTCTTGCATTACAAACATGGGAACTACTCAAAGGCTTGCCCATATCAAGCATAACTATATGTGGATCTCAAGCTAAGAACAATAGGTTTTTAGAATTACTTAGTGTGGTTACAGGCTATATCATTCAGTTATCAAGCGAGGATGCATCAATAAATGTTGCTAAAGGGGCACTGATAATAGCTAGTAGGCAACAATATGTAGCTTCTGTAGAAGAACATATACCCAGGGGTCTAACTACAGAAGCTATGAAAGTATTGGAAAAGAAAAAAAAGAGTTACATGAAACTTGTTGAAGCGCAAAAAGAGCTTTATCTGTGAGTCAAATAGAAGAAAGATTTGTAGAGGAAATATTTGTAGAGTAAAGATTTGGGGATCAAAAAAAGCTGTAGTTTGGTTAAATATACAGACAGAAAGACTATAATACATTTAAGCCCACAAGGTTTCTCTAAAAAAATAAATAGTACAATAGAAATGTCGATAAAACTTTAAAACGTCTCCCCACCAAAATCTGGAGATGATGCGGGATGGGAAAAACTCTGGTAAACTGCCGCCCGTATCAGTAACCTACGCGGTAATGGGGGTAAAGTTTTGGCCCAGTGCGTGCAAAGCCAGGTCCCCGCGGCCTTATTTTAGTAGTATTATAATTCGAGTTTTTTTCTCACCAGTTTGTTGGATTTAATAAAACCTTTACCCCGAACGTCAGTTAATAGACGCTTGTTTTGTTACCCTCTTTAGTACTCACAGAACGTGTATCATCTTAAGAAATCATACATCTTGTGTTGATTATTTTTCTGTGTTTATTTTAAGTTTAGATCGTTGTCATATCCCCAGTTTTATCTTAGACTTTTCCCATAATGTTTTCATCAACACGAGCTCTGCCTCAGCCCGACGTGGCTGGGGATATACCGGTACGGTCAAATACCCCTAGTGGCGTATCTACGGCCATGACGAGCTCAAATAATTCTTCAGGTTTAGGGGCTTCAAAGTCTGATGAGTCTTCAACTCAAAGACAAGATTCATCTACAATAACAGTATCAAGACCTGAATCGAGTCAAGGTGAATCTACTGAAGAACAGCCGAAAAAGAAAAGGAAATCTACTGTTAGAGCTTGTGATGCTTGTGCAATCAGAAAAGTTAAATGTGAAATTCAAAGACCTTGTCATCACTGTTTAGCTAATGGCCTTGCATGTACTCAGTTGAGAGAAAGAAAGAAATCAGGTCCAAAAAACTTACACAAGAAAACTTTAGATCTGATCAACAATTTACTGAGTAGGAAAGCTGATGCTAATAGAATATTTGATGCTAATTATAAAGATGATCATCCTGAAAGTGCACTCATTGCATCGAATAAAAAAGACCACCCCATAGAGTTACTCCCTGATTCACTAACAGGTTCCCTTGCTCCTTCAGAGGCTGTAATACCAACAAAATTCACAACAGATGATCTACTAAATATTTTGATCCTGATGAAAGATCCAATATTAAATGAAGTTTTGAAAGAGACAACTTTATGGCTGATTCTTACTAACGCAGATAAGTTAATGCTTTTTATAACAGAAAACATAAAGGGATTATCATTAGATTTGATAGATAAATCTTTAGACCCTTCATATTTATCTCAGTTACTTTTGATATATTCCCTTTGCCTAATGGTAGTGGAAAATTGTCTTAACTTATCTATCAATAACTTCAAATTTAGTTTCCTACAATCAGCTGATTATTATCGGAATTTCAAAAAGATACTTCTAATCAAAACCGTTGAAGTTTTCCAGCTCATCGATAAAATATTATTGTACCCACTGGCACCAGTAAACCTATTTCAGGTTTTTTATAACCAAAGTATAACATCCTTGCATTTGTCAAATTATTTCAATATAACTCGAGACCATTCCCTCGTCTACGTTAACCAACAGAAAGTGATACACCTCAGAAAAGCAATTACATATTATCAATTTATTGATCACCATGAAATCGGGATCAGTACTAAGACTTTGAGCAACCTTCAAGTGAATGAACTTTTTGATAGGTTATTCCTTACTGAACGTCATAATTATTTGACGTCAACCCACTTGATAAACTCAACAAATTTATTTGATTTGAACTTGTCTCACAATTCCAACAGTGCTGTATTCAAAATGTTCAAACTCATAAATAATGACAACCTAATTTTCCACAGGTTAAAGTCTCACAATGTGTTGATAAATTTACATCAGCTTTACAAGATTAATCACTATCCAGATACAAATAATCTCTTAACGAAGACATACATGAACTTGAAAATGAACTTGATAAACCTTTCTAAAGATGATTTATTTTATTCCATATTGGGTCAAGTACTCATATTTAAAGTACTAATGATTTACTCCAACAATATTGAATTAAATGTATTGGAATTAGAACTTATTGGTATTGTTAATAATTTAAACAAATTATTACCTCTCAATGATTCTATTCATTTGAAATTTTGCAATTTCAATTTGCTCCCACAGTTGTTACAAATTCTTAAGATCAATATTGATTTTGAAAATAACTTAAATTATTTGGCTGAACTTATAGTATTCACTAAAAAATTAACCCCATTTTTCAATACTGTGAGAGACTTAGAGCAATTGATTGCTTCAAACAAAATCATTTACGACTGGTTTGAAGAAATGGATAAAATGAACAACACAAATGACTTTTATAATCCTTACTCCAATTTCAATTCTGTGCCATTAACAGGGACTCCATCTTATGCATCCCCAAGTGGTATACCCAGACCAAGATCTGATCCTCCTAAAGATCAAGGAGGAGTTGGTTCAAAGGCTCCTAGGCTTCCACCTCATCAATTACATCGTCAACTTGATAAGCTTCAACAGAGCCAAGTTAATGTTCAACAAGTGAATGGGCATCAATCAAATGATTCAAAGGATAGAGCAGAATTAGGTGATCTTTTACAAGACTTTGGGAACTCAAAGTTGAGTTCGAACACATCCACTAATGCAAATTCTGCAATGGTAACAAACTGTCCAACTCCTGATATGGAGGAAAAGAATTTACTGCGTCAAACTACACAGGCCACACAAGCAAATCAAGGACAATTGCAAAACTCAAATTCAGAGAGCTTTTCAACAATTATTCAAAGCGCAGAATTACCTCCTCCACCTGTTATTACATCAAATGTAATAAAACGAGAGGAAGGATCAAACTTAAACTTGAATATCAGTGAAAGTACCAAGAATCTTTACAATTTATTCACACAGATGAATGATGATATCCCATCACTGAGTCAAAATAACAGTCTCACGAATTTATTGCAATTCAATAACTCATCTAACAATGTTGCCAATATGAATAATTTTAATAAGATCTCATCACTTTCAAATTTCCGATCATCAAATAATTTGAAGCTCATTAATTCAAATCTGACATTGAATTTATTTATGGGATCCTCAAACACACCAAACGATAATGAGGAGGAAGAAAAAAGAAAAGTATTGCAAAATCAATTTTTGCTTTAGTACATACAAATTTTATAGATTTTGGGTTTATTATAAAGGGTATATAAATGTATGCAAATGAATTCGTTAGTAATATTTCACAAGGATTTCTCAATTGGTTGCAAAAATCACAGATCTACAGATTAATCCGAGCTCAAATTCTCACTAGGACTTATATAAATATTAAAAAAATATCTAAAATTAAGTGAACAATTCAAACTATATATTAAATTGAATCAAACTATGCTCATCAATTTAATGCAAGTAACGGAGTTAAAATAGCTAAATTAATTCGATTGATATAGGGTTCTAGCAAAGTATGTGAAATTTATCAGTGCGGAGAAATAAAATCTTGCAGAGCATGGTGGTAAATCTGATATTCGCACCGCTATTTAGCGTGGGAAAAAGGAATAAATTGGTGCCATTGTGAGGATTTAAGCCGTAAGTTTTTTTGTTCGCAGCAAATGCACATGTGATTGAATACCGAGCTTATGATTTTGTCATTCATATAAAGAACATTTTGCCCATTGAAAACTTGATTTTTATCATTTAATACAAATTAATTAAATTATTGAATTAAATTAATAATGGAATTAGCTGCTGCTGCTGTATTAGGATCTCAACTCTTGGAGGCCAAGTACCAAATCAAAGGTGACTTGTTGCTCGCTCAAAAGATTGTAAGAGATGCTATTCCTTTTTTATGGAATGTAAGTAGAGGTAGAGCAAGTTATTGGTATACTTTTGAAAAAGCTGTCAATGCATACCCAAATAATACATGTATTGCATTCCCTAGACCAAAAGCCAACCCTCCTCCTATTAAATTAGACGAAAATGGTTACAAGATCTACGATGACCAGTTCGACTTAGAAACTTTTACATATAAGGAATTCTATGAATTAATTTTGAGATTCAGTTACATTTTGAGAAACGATTATGGTGTCACTGGTGACCAAACCATTGCCATTTGTTCTATGAACAAACCACTCTTTTTATTATTGTGGTTATCACTTTGGAATATCGGTGCTTTACCAGCCTTTTTGAATTTCAACATGAGAGGTAAACCTTTGGTTCACAGTATCAATGTTGCAAATGTCTCTCAGGTTTTCATTGATCCTGATTGTGCAGACGGTATCAAAGAAACGGAGCCATTGATTAAAGAAGAATCTCCAAACGTCAAATTACACTACTTGAATGAAGCTGAATTGTTCAAGATTTTGAGAGATGCTAGTAGACCAAAATTTAGAGCTGCTGATAATACAAGAAGAGTCAACGATAAAGATCATGACGCCTCCGTTTTGATTTATACTTCTGGTACAACCGGTTTACCAAAAGCTGGTATCATGTCATGGAGAAAAGCTTTTATGGCTGCTGCATTCTTCGGTTACATTATGAAAATTAAGAAGAATTCAAACGTTTTAACTGCTATGCCTTTATACCACTCAACTGCTGCAATGTTGGCAGTATGCCCAACCTTTTTAGTTGGAGGTACAGTTTCTATAGCACAAAAGTTCTCTGCCACAAGTTTCTGGACCCAGGCTAAATTAGTTAATGCTACTCACGTGCAATATGTGGGTGAAACTTGTAGATATTTGTTGAATACTAAATATCACCCAGATCAAAAAAGTCACAATGTTGAAATTGCTTATGGTAATGGTTTGAGACCTGATATCTGGAAAGAGTTTAAGGATAGATTTAATATCAAAGGTATTGGTGAGTTCTATGCTGCTACAGAATCCCCAATTGCTTTGACTAATTTGCAATTTGGTGAATTTGGTGTGGGTGCATGTAGAAAGTATGGTGGAATCATCAACTTAGTGTTATCATTAGAGCAAAGAATTGTTAAAATGGACCCGGATGATCAAGAAGAAATTTGGAGAGACCCAAAGAATGGTTTATGTAAAGCTGCTGAGTTTGATGAACCAGGTGAGTTGTTAATGAAGATTTTGAACTCTGACAAAATCGAAGAAAGTTTCCAAGGTTACTATGGTAATAAAGACGCTACCACCAAGAAGATCATTAGAGATGTTTTCAAGAAAGGTGACGCTTGGTTCCGTTCTGGTGATTTATTAAAGATGGATCAGGATCAATTGTTATACTTCGTTGACAGATTAGGTGACACATTCCGTTGGAAATCTGAAAATGTTTCTGCTAGTGAAGTTGAAAACGAATTGATGGGATCCAAGGCCATTAAACAAAGTGTTGTTGTTGGAGTAAAGATTCCAAATCATGAAGGTAGAGCTGGTTTTGCTGTTATCGAACCAAATGAGGAATTAGATGATACTGAAGTTTTGAATAAGATCTACAGTCATGTATCTACTTCATTACCTAAATATGCTGTACCTCAGTTTATTAAATTTGGAAAGATTGAGGCATCTCATAATAATAAGGTTCCAAAGAATCTTTACAAGAAGCAAAAATTACCTAAAGGTGATAGCGGAGACGAAGTTATTTACTGGTTAAATAAGACAAAATATGAGGAATTAACAAGTGAATCTTGGGCTAAAATCTCCAATGGTCAAGCTAAATTATAAATAAGGTTTATAAAAATAGATGTGACATTTGATTATTTAAATACATAGATTAGTTCTTATCAGAAATGGCAGTAACACCTGGTAATTCCTTACCTTCTAACAATTCCAATGAAGCACCACCACCAGTAGAAACGTGAGATAATTTTTCAACAACACCGAACTTCTTAGCAACAGTAGCAGTATCACCACCACCAATGATAACAGTGTTACCAGATTCAGCAGATTTAACAGCAGCATCTAATAAAGATTTAGTACCTTCAGCGAATTTTTCGAATTCGAAAACACCTGGTGGACCATTCCAGACAATAGTCTTAGCTTTAGCAACAGTGGCTGCAAATAATTCTCTAGATTTTGGACCAGCATCCAAACCCATCCAGTTATCTGGAATACCTTCTTCTTGAGTAGCAGTAGAAGTTTGAGCGTCTTTGTCGAACTTGTCAGCAGTAACGAAATCGACTGGTAAGACAATTTCAACATTGTTCTTCTTAGCTTTAGCAACTAAGTGTTCGACATTCTTAGAACCAGCTTCATCGAATAAAGAGTCACCAATAGCCATATTGTCTAAAACCTTCTTGAAGGTGAAAGCCATACCACCACCAACAATCAATAAGTTGACCTTGTCTAAAAGGTTATCGATCAATTGAATCTTGTCACTAACTTTAGCACCACCTAAGATGGCTAAGAAAGGTCTAGTTGGGTTTTCTAAAGCCTTAGCGAAATATTCTAATTCCTTGGCCATAAGGAAACCAGCAGCTCTTTGTGGCAATTCTAAACCAACCATTGAAGAGTGAGCTCTGTGGGCAGTACCGAAAGCATCATTAACATAAACATCAGCTAAAGCAGTCAATTGTTGTCTGAATTTAGCAACATCTTCTTTAGAAGCCTTAATCTTTTCACCATCAACCTTCTTGCTTCCTTCTTCTTCAATGTGGAATCTCAAGTTTTCTAATAAGAAAACTTCACCATCAGAAGAATTGTTAATTGCGGCTTCAACTTCATCACCAACAGAATCATTTAAGAATTTAACTGGTTTGTTTAATAAAGATTGTAATTCTTCAGCAACTGGAGCTAAAGAGTATTTTTCATTTCTTTCACCATTTGGTCTACCTAAGTGAGAAGCTAAGATAACAGCTTTTGGCTTGTTTTCTAAAACGTATTTAATGGTTGGTAAAGCAGCAACAATACGTTGATTGTTAGTAATTTTTTTACCATCTAAAGGAACGTTGAAGTCAACTCTGATAAAGACTCTCTTACCAGAGACATCTAAATCTTTTACACTTAATTTATTAGATAATGACATTATTGAATTTCGAATTAGGTTAATTGAGTTTTTCACCGGTAAAATTGCGTCCTATTTATATCAGATCACCCGTGAGATTTTCGTCCGTCTGGTGAGGTTATATCCTTGTAAGCGTGCAGGTTACGTGCGCGCCTCAGCCAGATGGCTGATATCCCGGACAACTTAGGCCCGTAGCTGGAATCGAATTGGCATTCGGATGGTATTAGTAGGGATGAATTGGGTTGATTATGATATCAATTGATGGGTTTAAATTTGTAGAGTTTGGTGGAGAATCTCCGGGATTCAGACCTGGGATATTACGGGAGTTAACCGCATTTTCATGTGGTGTTTCGGAGCAAGGGAAATATCTATGGATGCGAAAACCCATCAGGTGCCTAGTTAATTACTGGAGAATTAAGTTAGTTTAATGGAGATCACGTTATCCACCGGGTTTATGTTTGTACTGTGATGGTTACGGGGAATTGTGGTGCAATAGTTTTATTGGAGGTTAAATGGAAGAATCATTTTAGTGACAATTCAATCGGTAAGCTACGAAGAACCCTGGTTTCCTTTAGAATCATATCAGCAATAACTAGAATTGTCTTCGAAGGAATCCAGAAGGAACCAAATAGAATTATAGAATCAAATAGGAATCAAATAGGAATTATATAGGAATTAAACAGGAACAAAACAGGATTAAAGATTAGAAATGAAGGATACAAATTAAAACTACAAGTTACAGGCAAGATCATTTCATTTATAAATTGAGTCAAACCAGCTTTACCCCGATCAATTGAATACATCAGTACAAATACATCTTTAATATTCTTTCTGTCAAAAGTGCCAGAAAGATCGTGAGGGTTCTGGAATTTTCTCACTCCATCGCGATCGCATATATAGGATTCGAATATCTAATTCTCAAAATTAAACATGGATAAGTTGTTAGCATGGTCTATCGCTCAACAGAGTGGCGATAAAGAAGCGATGGAAAAGATTGGACAGCCTGATATGAAAGCTTTGAACGAACTTTTTGGAGGTGTTGATGAGCCAGGATTAATGAAACAAGCAATTTTCGTTGTGCAGAACGAAGAAGCTGAGTTAGAGAATAAAGAAGTTGCTTTAGAAAACTTCGAAATGTTAATTGAAAATCTTGACAATGCTAATAACATCGAGAACTTGAAGTTGTGGGATGCAATTATTAAATTATTAGACGATTCAAATCCTGACAGTTTAAGGGTATCTGCTGCTTCTATAATAGGTATAGCCGTACAAAATAATACCCAATCTCAAGGTGATTTCTTAAAGCACTCTGGATTTGAAAATGTCGTCAAGTACGCTGTTGATGCTTCTACGAGTCGTGAACTTAAACTCAAATTATTATTTGCAATCTCATCTCTTGTCAGGAACAACGAAGACTCTTTCTTCTACTTTAACAAATTAGATGGATGGAGGGTTCTCGACTTTTACGAACAGAAAGACCACAAATTTGATATCAGAGTATTATCTGTGCTTTCATCTATTTTGAGCAATGAAAATGTGTTCAAGTCTGAGATTGAACCTAAAGTACATGAACACAAGCTTATATCTAAATTGATAAGTAGCTTGACCAAAGATAACTTGACTTGTACTGAAAAATCCCTTAACATCTTGAGTCAATTAGTTGATTTGAATTTCAAGTTTAACGATAGCGAGTTGAAGACATTAGCTGAAAATGTTCAAAAAATCGAACACTTGAAGCAAGACTATTCAGAAGAATTTGATAACATTCACAAGGTCATCAAGATAACCCCAGCTTAGGCATCGTAAATAACTTGATTGGGATCGTCTGCAGTAAACAAAACCTTCATGCCTCGTTCAGTCCCTTCCAGTACTAATTTACGGCCATCTTCATCCATACCTAACGAATCAGCCACGACAAACTTTTGGTATATCTTATGTAGACTGTCATAATACAAATATAATCTTTCACACTTTAATTTTGGCATCAATTTAAATTTTTGCATGGTTTCAATGTATGTGGATTTGGGATCAGTACCTGATTTCCCAGGTATTAAATTTGAAAATTCAGCATTCCTCTCAAGTCTGTCATATCTGCTGAACCCGATCGTATAAGTGAAGGAAACAAGCCAATCCATAGCTTCATGGGGGGTTTTAACCGGGAAAACATTCACATTATACTGATACTCAAGTTTATTAACTAAAGCTTCAATATCCTTTACACTCACCTCTACTTCTTCTTGTTTATTCTCCTTTCCCAAAACTTTATTCTTATAAATTTTGTTCTCCAAATTGGTGATATTAGTAAGGTATTTATGGTACTTTTCTACCATAATAATTGTATGGGGAGCTAAATCACTAAATTTACCATCGATCAAATTGCGTACAAACTGTTCAGCTTCGTAGTATAACACGGTTTTGTTTTCGTCAATAGTATGAGTTTCGGCTGGAATAAATACATCCCTTATTTTGTCATAAGTTGCATCAACTTGTCTTTTCCACGAGATCGTGTGTGAAGTATCATTAGGGTTGATCTCAGCTCCTTCAAACATCTCCTGTTCAACTTTGAAAAAAAGAGTTCGGGGTAGACACACAATCATTTCCTTCATCAACTCATCTCTTGATCTAGTAGCTCTGTTGACGTAAGTCAATTTCTTAGCAGAGAATTTTGAAAGATCGTGAATAGGTGAATCTACTGGCTTAGATTTTTCAAAGTCTGCTGATATTTTGGTAAGCTTTTGATTTGTTGTTTTGGCTGGTGATGTGAACTGGAAGTCTGATCCTTCAATTGAGTCGTTAAGATCTATCACCTGCGGCAGTGAAGGTACTGCTTGTCTTTTTTGTACAGGTTCGGTGGTATCTAATGATCTCTTCCCCTTATGCGTAGATATTAAACGGTGCAAAAAGCTAGAAGTTAGTAAAAAAATCAGCAATAGAAAACCAACATACTCATCTTCGCCCACTGACGAATCTACAAGATCAACTCTTTCGTTATCTGAACCATCCGAGATCTCTATTACACTCTCCATAGTGTGCGCGATTTGGTGAAATATCAACAACATGAGTAGAAGACGGACCCTCAGTAAGACTTATGCCCAGGAGCGAGAGCTGTTGGGATCAGTTTCTAGGAGCAGACTGAAGATAAAGAATTCGATCTTTGAACTCAAAGAAGTCATGAATTATGTTAAATACGAATGGCCTCAGGTATTGGAAGAGAATGCTAGTCCCATTGAGTTAGCGATTTCATTACTTGATGATTCGTCTGTTGGATTATCACATAAGTTACCAGACTTCGAAGAAGCTCAAGAGAGAACATCCAACTCCTTAAGAACAGTGGTTAGTGATCATCATGAGATTTTTAACAGCAGTATAGGGTCTTACCATTACTTATTAACTGCTAGTAAATCAAACCAAAAAGATGCCAACGAAATAAAGGATATGATAGAATCTACGACAAAGGAAATTCAAGATAAGTCAGACGTGCTTCAGGAATTGAACCAAACTTCTATCAGATATAGTGAGATGATTGAAATCCTAGATGCCATGGATTCATTGAATGGTATACCTGAAAAAATTGACCAATTGATCCTGGACAAAAAAATTCACCAGGTTTATGATATAATATCCCAAGGATATGCTACTGCTGAAAAGTATAATCTCTGGAGTTTGAGTGCTATGGGAAGCATAAAGAACTACTTAGAAATCCAAAGTAACAATTTATTCGATATGATTATCGACGAATTGCAAAATGAAATATACTTGAAAAGTCCGGCCGTAGTTCAGGACCAAGGTCCATGGGAATTGTTGCTTACGACGAATAATAACCCCAAATTATCAAGTTTCAAGACTTTTGTTTCCAAGCTGAACAAATTGGAGCAGTATATTTACAATTCAGCTAACTTAGATTTGGCTGAAATAAGCGAGTGTCTCAATGAGTTGATCGACGAGTTTTCCCAGAATCAACTTCCGGGATTATATCAATCTACTTCAACTAATTTGAACTTAACATTTGACTTATCAGGTAGCTTCAAGAATTATCATTACATTTATCAATTATTAATGACAGCACATAAACTCAATAGGCTTTTACCTGCATTGTTAGTTTTGAACCAATCTAACCAACAAGAATTCCATGGTTTATTGTACAGAACCATAGAGGAGACCAAGCTGAAGAATTTACATGAATTGAGTAAGCTTAGGAAGATTGCTGATTTTGATGATAAAAACGATAGTGATTTAACCAACTTCCATGACAATGCAGTCAAAGTACTAAAGGATTTATTTAGTGGAGTTTTTATCAAATCCTTAATGGTATTACAGAAGCAAAAATTGATTTCCGATATAGCTTCACATTTTGATTTATCATTTGATTTAAAGAGTAGTTGGAACGTCATAAAAACCGAATTGACAAATTTGGTTTTAAGCTACCTTTCAAACAAAACAAGCTCTATAATTCACAGTCAAAAGAACAACCATGAGTTATTTAGATTTGATAACTTAGAGGCACCAATTGAAAAATTAGAAGACAACTTCCCAAATTTGGTCGATGCAAAAAATACAAGTGGTGGAAATAATGACTTTTACATCAAGAATGATTCTTACCAATCTAATCTTGAATTATTGGTACCCGCTAATATTTTCAATATGAGAATAATGCTTGAATTCTTTTTAATATTTGTATCAGGTACCACCAGTCTTTTTAGCGAAGGTCCAGAAAAGCCAATAAATCAATCTGCTATTAAGTTTTTTGACGGTTTCATGAAAATTTCTTTTTTACCAAAATTACGTGATTCTTTTGATATAAGATTTAACCAAATAATGGGATCTAATTCTGTTATAGAGGATGATATTTCTAAAGCATCCATATTCAAAACTGACTTGATCAACTTGAATAACCAGGCCATATACCAAAATGCAATCGAATTCAAAAAGTTCTTTAATGCCCTTTGTAATGTGCTTAACACCTCGTTGACGTATAGACAAGAATTGAATAATTTGGTATTACAATTTTTGAACAAGTTCCACTCTGCATATTCCAATTTTTATGAGACCCTCGTTGGAAACGCTACGACCAAATTGAACAGCTGGTTGAAAACTCCAAGTTTGAGTGAACTTTCATCTTTAATTATAACAGAAGATGGTAATATAAATGAGGAGATCATTAACAGTGAAATTGATATTATGTTGAACACAGAAGGAATTTTTGAAATTACCAAGGACGATTTATTAGATGACGAATCACTCAGTCAATTATGTCACTTACTTTTGACTTCAACTTGGATCCTTACCTGGCTTCCTTACTCTGGTAAAGAGTCTAACTATAACTATGAAGAGGACCTCACGATCATAGAGAGATTAAAACATGATTGGAACTTTTTGGAAAACGGTAAGAGAATGTTAAATGATGATTCAACTACCGGACAAGGAGCTGTAAACAAAGACAATAATAGTTACTTGTCTTTAAATCCAGCAAAATACGCAGAGTTTAAAGCTAGAGTTGCAGATTTTGAAAGAATAAAGTTATACTCATTGATTATAATCAGGTATGACTTAAGATTGAAATCCATTTACTTTATCACCAAATCATTTAAATTGACGAATTGGGTATTGAATAGTGAACCAGGGGATTCCGATCAATTTATCTCCAAGTTTAACAAGGAGATGTTTTCAATGGAAAACAAATTAAATAACTTCCTTGATGATCTGGAAATATCTAAAATTTTCGTAGGTATGTCGACACATCTCAATGAGCTTTTGATAAGAGGATCGCAGTTAATCCACAAAATTAACAGCAATGGTATTAAGAAGTTGCTTATAAATATCTTCACATTACTGCAGATGTTAAAAAATTTGAATAAGAGTAATTTGGATATTAACTTCAAGAAATCTTCATACTATTTTGAGCTTTTCACTGTGAACGAAAACCAATTACCCGGAAAACTAACCAACTATAATGACTTTGAAAGAGCCAATTTAGTGAAGCTCTTATACAGTGAAAAGCTTGCAGATGGAAATGGATCATCATTCAATACGTCAAAGTATAATGATCTTCTAAGTAAAGTAAAAAAGTAGTTCTAAAAGTATATTAGTCTATACACAGTATCATAAGTCATAATTTTAGTTTCTTATTTACCCGTGGTGGGATAAAGTAGGAATTGGAGCAAGTCTCATCTTGGCACTTAGTCTTTCAGATACGAATTTTCCTATAGTCAAGCCAGAGATAGACCCAAAAAAGTAAATGAGAGAAAAAGTCATTGCTGACAACATCAATGCAAATCCAAACACTTCGGGAATGAATATCAATACAATTCTTATCATATTACGGATCATTGTCGAGGGAATGCTGGTAACAGATGACGTAGATATTGTTGTTTGTTGAACATCACTTGCTTTATTGGTATCACTTTCCGAATCATAAATACGGGTTTCCAGAGGAGCTGCCCAAACTTTTTGTTCAAGATAGTTTTTAAGGAATTCAACCATCTTTGTTGCAAATCCAATGAAGAAGAGGAGCAAAAAAATACCAAAAGCTTCACCACCATTGTTGGCCACCAAATTTTCAAATAAAACTGGATATCCTTTATAGTTTTTGGTAAGGTACATATTCATTGACATACCCATATCCAGGTGGTCCATACCATCCATATCCATATCCATACTAGCAGTAGAAGAAGCCATGCTCATTGTCGACGAGGCCATATGCATCATGCTCATAGTAGAAGAAGACATATCCATGCCCGAATGCATATGCATATCCATACGTTTATAGTTCATATTTGTACACAAATAAATTTCGTGGGAATTGGCATCTTTTATAGAAACTGCGATTAACTTTTGGCAACCAAATTTGCTCAAATTTGCATCTATGTGCGAGTTGGATTGGCTGATATTTGAGTAAATTAAGTTACTCAGTGAGGCACTTAGTTAACCAGATATCAAGTTTAGATCCGATTGTTACTTGCAATATCCGATATGAAAATGCAACATTGCGAGTATATGCCAGTAAATATGAAAATTGTAGACATGAGATTCAAAAGTTTTGGATAGATTTGCACTTTTAATAGTGTCAAATAGCTGTCAAAATCAGTATAAATCTATAACTTTTGTATCAAGGAAAACACAATTTCTCCTGCTTGTATTTAACATTCAGAGATATTTCTAGAGCGATAAAGTTCGATTTCAAGTATTCATTGGCTTGTTTTGAATATGAACTTCTTTACGGTTGTGATCCACTCCATAAATATTGAAATTGCATCAAGTATCAATCCTTACAGAATAAAGTATTTGTAATTCTTGTTCGTGTCTTAAACTTTTTGACTTCAATCAAGTAAAGGAATGGTTCTAATAGTATAAAATAAGGTTTATTTGTAAGTCATAGACCATGATCAATTTATTGATGCTAGAAATTATGGGCCAAACCCAGAGGGAATGAGGAGACTCCAATTATTGCTTTTTTATGCCATAAAACTAGTTTTATATATAAATTTATTGAGAGAAACTAGAAAATGAAATGTTAGTATTCCCATTACAACCGTTTCTTTACCCATAAACTGATTGATTATGCAACATAAACCTCAAGAAAAAAAACAGTCTTCTCCTAAAGTTCAAGTATACGAGAATATGTAACAACAACTTACACAGCTCGAGCAGCTCAACTCTTAAGTAGATTATATGGATCACATGGATCACAAGACTTAACTATCACTTTTATAACGTCAAATATTGCATAAATTTATGTGCAGTATCAGATAAAAAGATAAGTTTCCAGAAGTACTCGGCAGGAACCGGTTCAACCAAATTTAATCATGCAGACTATATGATATTCTTAAGGGCTCTTGCATGAAAATAAGACCAGGCAGATAGGTAGGGGCATGCATTTAAGGTGGAATCTGACATAATGCATTTGTCTAGTCAAACCAGGAATATTAATAATAAGGTTTGACTAATTACTTACCGACGGCAAATTGCAAGGTCTGCACTTGCTTACACTTTCTACGTCATGTTCCTCTTCGATTTCGTTACTAAATAGGTACCTGATAGTAAATAATTCATCAGCAGCACCAAAAAAAAATATCATTTCTTAGAGATGTGAATATTGTTTGTAGATCGAAACTGTAAGAAAAGAATTGTTCAAGTTTCGATGAATCTGATCCTATGATTCTAAGACAAATCTCTTGATACATCTCTATGATGCTTCAATTTCTTACATGGCACCCTTTCTTTCATAAGAAGGACGTTCCAAATAAAGTGGTGTTTTAGTACTGGGAAGGGATAATTGTTTTGAACTATGGTACCTTCAAGTTGGGATCAGCAAATAGAGAGAAATTTCAGAATACCAGAGATATAAATAAAATAGTACCTTCCCACAATGTTTATCCCCTAGAAGAAGACGAAAGGTTGGGGGCGATGGGAAAAAGACAACATCTTTCGAATAGTAGTGTATGCAGTTTAAGGTTGAGAACATCTCCAAAGCTCTACAGGGTACGTATCGAAGTATTGAATGTATTTATAGGAAGTTGGACCAAAATTAGATAGAATAAGGAACGAATATGTACCTATCTAATTTATTCATGTACATTTCAATGAAACTTGAATGTTGTGATTACTCTCCAAGATGAGTATTAATTCTCAAAAGACACCGATAAAACAAGGTATGTCCTTGCAAAATATGCAACTGGATAATAAAGTCGTTAATTTCTGTGGGTCAATTGCTTGAACATTTTCCCCCCAGTGAAAATAATTTGGGATATAAATTATTCCACTTGAACACTAAGCTAGCTGTTTCATTCACACACACTTACCTTTCAATAGTTGGTTTTGTACAATAGAAAGTGTCATCTGTTTATGTTGAGTGAAAACAAAGTTCTCAAGTAAATTTTAGTGTCACTAGTTCATTTGGAACAGCATCAGCGGTAACAAAAATTCAACTTAATCAACTTAACGATTACGAAAGGGCCTTCTTGGATTCCAGTATTTAGTTTTGACGCATTTGAAAGCTCATATTATATTCGCTGGTTTTGAATCAGATGTCTCTGTAAAGTCTGAGTATGACATTATCAAGGAAGTATAAGGAATCAAGAACTACTAGTATCCTTTCTTCCGAAATCTTGAACCTATTTATACCACCACAAACAATATATATCTGTCGTTGTTGAATTTATAGAGGATAAATACAAAATGAAAATTCATGAAAAATCACGTTGACCTTAGCACGATAAATCGTTCGGTTTAGCTGAGCCCAAATGAACTCTCACTCTTGTAAGTTTTGTCCCTTAAAAGGAAATTGATAAGAACATATGGAACAAAAGCACCAACAATCAAAAACCGTATTTTTGGTTTGAAAATATACTAACTCTGGTGAGTTGAAGTATTACAACGAGGTTGATTCCTACCCTTCCTCTGACTGCATTGCAACAACGTACAGAATTCTTCACCGAAAACTTTCAATATGAGTTCTCTGAACTCTGTCTGAAACTCTCTTTCTGTTAATAGTTTGTATATTTTAAATGGTTTTTGTACTAGTTTATGATGTTTTTGATATACTTTATTACAGCATTTTTCTTTGAGAGACATTAGAAGCCTAAAATATCCATATTCTTATACTCAAACGATGTCTAAGTGTGGCACCCTTTGAAATGAATATTGACCCTCTTTCATCCTACAAAATAGGTTTAAAAAAACCTACCTAAAAATGAAGTCACTGTAACTGGTTATAAATTCTGGTATTTTCTTCTCAGAGCATTCGCCAATAATACATCATACGTAATATGTATTACCAAACTTACCCTGAGTCTAGCCCCAAGCTGGTGAAGTTGGAATGTCATTTTGCATACTCCTTGCTGATTTTTTTGGTAGTGTATACGTGTTTCTGCATGGCTGCAGCAAAAATTAAAAAAAATACAGCAACTAGAAAGAGAAAAAAACATATTTGTGAATAATCAAAGGAACAGCAGAGTTTTATAATGGTTTCAATGTTGAAAATGCAAAATTACTAGATTATGTGATGATTTAAACAAAAAAATCACATTATAGGTAACCGATCCCAACCAAAGAACAAAAGGGCTTACATAATACTTAAAGCACCTACAATTGTTCGACCTGAAAACATACAGTTGTTTCATCATTATATTTATGTGTTAAATTTAGGAATCCCAGATAAAATTCGTTTTTTGAATTTTAAGTTTTAGACTTTGATCCCCTAAAATATAATTGTTACAGAACTGTACAGGTTATTTTTTTTTAAAAAAATAGTCCTTGATAATTCATTCTAAGGGGAAATGTAATAAGTCTTAATACATTACCCTTTGTGTTTGATAGTGGCCTGTTTTTGAGAGGGTTTTTCTACACTTACGTAAACTTACAGGATTTTTACCGCTATTCAGAAATTTTGTTTTTCCCATTGAAAGTAACTGAAAATGAATAAAATTACAACGGGTGTAAGGATAAGGAATGATATATATTAATCTACATCAATGATTCGGTACTGAATCACCAACTGCATAAGGACATTTTTGAGATAATTCAGAAGTTAATACATGATTATCAAGCCAATCCAGAGCCTTACATCTGTAATTACACGCTTTACAGTGACCCATTAAAGGTAACTTTTCCGTTAAATTGTTAGCAGCTTTTCCGACTTTATCATCGAAATTGAAATGGAAGTGTAAAAGATGTTTTTTGTAATCGTATGGCCTGTTAAATTTCCCAGTTTTGTGACTACACAAATCTGGATAAACACACCTAAACCTACCAAATTCATCATGAATTCTCAAATGCCTTGATAAATCCCTTGAGATGAACTTACCACAAACACTGCATGTAGAGCCTTTGGGTAATTTCTTCTTTCTTGACTTATCCTTGTTTGAGGTCGTAGAATTCATCGACGATAAACTTTGACTAGAACCTGCTTTGAAAAGTGGTGGTGATTTAGATGATGGGCTATTAGATAATGGAGTATTTGGCGATTGATTTGAAAAATTGATGTCAAGAAATCCTGTTGGCTGTTCATGATTACTAGTATCAAATGAATTTCCAGGTTCATAATTTTCATATTTTTCATGACCACTTTCATAACCACTACCCGAGTGACTATTCAATTCTTGATTATCACTTTCATCTCTTTGATTGTAGTTTGAAGTATTACCAAAATTTAATGATTGATGATTTACCTGAGTAGAAGCAGGATATCTTGAATCTTCATTTTTATGCTTCAATTGATAATCTTTTTCATATAAATTGAAGTTAAATCCTGTTAGATCATTTTCGGGTTCATACTCTTTTTTTATTTCTTGAACCAAAAAATCTTGTGACGGAAAAGTTGGGGCCGGCCCTTCTTGAACATCATCAAAATGTGAAGGCATAAAGAATTCGTCAAAATAATCATTTTCATTCGTTCCTGGAGGTTTCATCCCAGGGGTAACATTATCAAACTCTTTATCAAGAAAATCAAAATCATTAATTGTTAGCGTTCTTGAAGGTTGTGATATATTAGATGGATAATTCGGATTAGTTTCAGATGCATAAACAGAATCCAAAGAAGTAGCAGACAGTGTTTTTAAATGATCTAGGTTCAAATAAAAATTTGGTTTTCGACTTATTGGAGCAGTTGTACTACTTGCAGTATAAGAATAAGATTTATTTAAACCTGGACGTACTTTTCGTTTAATTGATGGATTGCTATTTTGCCTTACTGGTTGTCGTGGTCGAGTTGAAATTTCTTTCTTATATTTGATACCATCTTCAGTTTTTAGTTTTCTCTTAAAGTTACTATCATGAATACTAGCGAAAGCCCAAACTGGTTTAGGAGCAGGCAGATTAGTTGAAGTTTGTGGAGCACTTAAATCTGACCATTGTGGGTTAGTTGATAAAGTTTGTTGGAAAAGGGAAGGATCTTGTGGTGATATATAAGATTGCTGTTGTAGGGTATCTTGAGAAGGTGCGGAGGATGCCGAATTGGCCGGCAGTGATTCAGAATTTTGGTTAACGTGATCAAAATATTGAGACAGGTAAAAATGTTGATCATAGATTTTACTAAAATCATTTTCTACATCGTCAAACTTAAAGTCTCCCATGTTGATAATCAGTTTCCCCCATAATTTTTTTTCCATGTTGGGAGTGCGAAATGCACTCGGCCAGGGTGAGCACGGTAATTGTGGTGGTGCGACAGGACGAATTTTAGTGCTGAGAATTTCTAAAGGTAGTAAAATTGCGATGTAGCAGTCGGATTAATTAATTTTTAAAAGTGGACGAATGAAAAAAATCCGAGGGTAGTGTGAATGATCAATTATTTTGGGTTTGTGCTATTAATAACTGGTGTCATATTAAAAGAATGAATTGAATTGATTAGATAAATTTTCGATTGCTAACTCATCGTCAACTTACTCAACCCTTATGTGACTTATATGTTAGTGAAATGTGCCAAATACTCAAACCAATTGAACCTTAGTGTTTATTTCCTCTAAAGGTAAATCGGACGAAGGTCGTGCGATATGAAGTCACGGCGATACCAAAGAGTAATGCAAAGACGCAAATTGAATGGGATTTAGAAGTGCAAATTTATCGGAGAAGTTTGCAAGGGGAATTCATTAGCAGTGAGACCTTTGTGAAAAGTGATAGAAGTTTATAGTCCGAAATGTTCAAGTTGGTAATTAATCAACTCCTACTTACATTTTAAGTTGCGTTTTATCTTGGTATTTACGCAGACGGGCAGAAGTCCTGGTGGAACTTTAAATCACAGAACAATGACTTAGTTACAGCTAATTCGCTTATTATTAGTGCGATCAAGATTGTAGTTTCAGGTGTTAGCTGTTTAGGAATAAACCGGGGCGCTTTAAATCCATTTCTTGGTTAATTCTCCGTCAATAGATTTTTTTCAGATTACATTGTTTAATTAATAATTATTTTATCCGATGATCATGGCCAAGGGGAATAATTTTGGGAGAATATTTCTTAGGTGATCTTAGATTCATATCAATTGATTATGATTATTGTATATTAAATCTATTATCGATTATTTTCATCGGGTTCTAGGTGTTAGTAAACCTAATTTAAATATTAATAATCAAAACGATCTTATCGGTAAACCTAATTACTTTTCCTTGAGGCGCTTAAGCCTATTGAAATTTATGTGTAATTTAATCCGGATAAGACAGATTAGTGATTCAATTTTCCTTCTCGAAATTAATTAAATCCTCTTATGCAGTATATCGCTGTCGCATACATTGATTGTAAAAAGTCAATTCTGCATTCCGAGCTTATTGATATACCAATCTTTGGGACCTTGAAATCTGAATCAGAGTTTAAGGATCCTATCGTCGGGTCGCTTCCGAAATTATACTTAGCGTTACGGATCTAATAGTATAAATAAAGCCTCAGTTTTCAAGATTGAAGCATAAATAAAGTATAAATTTTGATGCACTCGGTAGCATCAGATTTCATTTCGTCTAGATGCGATTGTTTTATCTGCTACAATTAACCTAATTAAGTATCATGTTATTCTCATTACGATTATAATTCCAAATATTCTCGAACCATTATTAAACTATATTTGCATCAAGGTAATATGTTGTAAACTTTTGATGTGTCTCTACGCCCTTTGTTAAATAACAAACATGTTAAGCCAAAACCAGTAATCCAAATCTTTTTTCCAGGGGCAAAGATTCTAGACGCATAATTAACATTTCATACCAATTTGACTTACAGTTCGAGAGGAACAGGGATGTAGAAGGTGTACAAATGCATGAGATTGAGTAGTATTTTTAATTATTAATTTTATATTGAAAGCTTAATAGTCGTGATTAAGTGTGTATAAGCCATATACACTATGTGTTTCGTAATAAAGGGCAAAGCTGGTATGGGTTCTTGGTCATAAGGTGCTGGTCAAGCCACTCATTTGATAAAATTCGTAGACCACAAGCACATGTTCCCCATTGATTTAATTTATTGGACAAATTATGTTTCTTCTTGGTTTCTTCATTATCAAAATGGAAATGTCTATTAAGTAAATGTTTCTTAAAATCATAGGGTCTATTAAATTTCCTAGATTTGTGTTCACAATATTTGGATGGGAAAGGACATTTGAATCTTGATTCTCTATGATGTGTACGCATATGTCTACCCATATCTCTTGTAATTCTTTTACCACAAACTGTACAAACGTTTTTGTCAACGAAACATGTTTCAACTTTTGGGAGGACAATAGTGCTATTAGAATTAAGCATTGATGTTAAACCTGCATATGGATTTGAAGCTCCATAAGAAATAGGCTGTTCATGAGGAACGTTTCTTGAACCAGCCATTTGACTTGATCCAACTATGGGTACATTACTTGCCGCAGGAATATCCTCCGGGATTAAGCGATCTCTGATCTCGTTTGTTGGATAGTTGTTCCAAAAGATAGGTGGTTGATGCAAATATTGATTAGGTGTCAGGAATTGGGTTGGATATGATTGAGGTTGGCTAGCTTGTGGGTAATAGCTGGTAGCATGAGGCATATCAGGAGAAATTTGTGAAGGGATGTTTGGGGAAAACTCTGAAGAGGCGGATGAGGATGATTGTGGGTGGTTTGAAACAGGTTGGAACGATTGTTCCCTTGCTGTTGTATATGATGGTTGATGTGAATGAACCTGGGGATCAAACATTTGTTCTAGGTTCCACTCTAAGAACTCTTCCTCTTGTTTTATACCCTTCAATAGCTCCTCCTCCTCCACATGTTTCATAATTCGGTACTCAAAGACACTCAACTTGATAAATTAGCTTAAAAGCTATTGGTAGAGAACAACAAGAGAGACCAAAAAAAGGGTACCTGAGGAGGAATTATTGTTGCTTATAAGTAGCCCCAATTACTATTGCCTTTTACAACAGCCGTTAAAAATAAAGTCTACAATTAGAAAAGTCTAAAATGGTATAACCAATTTAAATAAAAAAAGGCTACTCGCGCGCTTAAATAAAAAAAATTAAAATATCCCATTATGGAAGGTTAAGGTTGTGTATGAACGAACCCCCGCAACTGTAACAGAAAATGCTCGGGAAGTTCTCTTGCATAATTCTATGGTTGAAGGACTATAGACCCTCCTCGATGGTCGAAAACAATAGAATAAAATATTTTTTCTGTGTAACAAAGAAAATTTCATGAAGTTAGTATTAAAATTAATTTAGGTTAAAGGGCATTAAGTGATCGAGTTATACAACTTTAACTCATAAAACTCAAATTTTCCCCTGGGACGATGCCGCATAGAGCGGGTTTTATCATGCATAAGCTGTGAGAAGTCTCAACTCAAAAATGCGGTCCCGTACTTTTTTTGTCACTTCTAAACAGGAAAAAATAAATTACCTAAATGCTGTTTTCTTTACGTCAGTTAACCATCATAAGAAACTTTTTAGGTCACTCATAAATGCAATTACAAGGATTATACATGAAACTCGGGTTATAATCCATTGTCAGTTTTGACTTTGGTTACAGCCTGGCAATCAAGTAATTCATCCCGCACCTACCCACAGGGACCGCCTTTCACAGCCAGTTATAAATTCTTGCTGTTGTCCTGATTTCAAGGGTAAATGCATGCAGTCGAAAAACATTTCGAAGCAATTTCCCTCAGTGAGTAATTGTTTCCGCCGATTGTCTTTTCTTCGGGCCTGTATTAACAATAATTTCTATTGGTTTGGTTCTCGCAGATATAGTAACGCTAATAATATTAACTCAATGAATATACCATAAATATTTAGCCAATATGCATAAACTTTCAGTATATCGTAGTTAACCCTAATTTTTAAATAATATATACTTCTAAGGAGTAAATATATATCGTAAATGCCCGATAGAATTTCTAGTGAATCTCAAAGCCGATTGTGACAGATTAATTAAATTCCGTTAATTATCGATTATAGGTTCCAGAACGGGGTTTAAACTATTAAAAGCACAAAGAGCCTGAACCGGCATTTTAGCCGGCAGTGCTCTTCCGTTTATTTTTTTTTGGTATGCTATCAATTGAGGCTTCCATTGGTTTGTAGGCTTGGCACTCAACTCGTTTATCTGGCCTTAAAGTTACACCAATATCAACAAGGCTCTAGGGGCAGGTGGTGAATTCGCATACTCGTGCGTGTAAAGATATAATAAGTTTATAGAGTGTAATTCGCAACCATAAGTAGGCTGATTCAGGTCAAAAAGATCGCATAGACAGGAACTGCTATTCTTGAATACATTCAACAATAAGGAATATAAGCACTCATTAGTTGACGTGATACGGACCAGAATGTGGTTAAAATTGGCCAAATAGGTTACGATAAACGATTAGGTTGCACCCAACAATTAATCGCCCAAGGGTCGGAGAACAATAGGTAAGGCTGAACCCAAGGGTTTAAAGTGTCTATAAAATTCGGAACAAAAAAGTCTTGAAACCTCAAAAACAATATTAAATGGAGCCGATTTTATTGGCTGCAAAATAAAGTATTAGGTTCATCTAGATCTATTTACTAGCTTAATCCCTATCATACTTTTAGGTTTAAGGAACGGTTGATGCATCTTGTAGACCGGGGAGCTTTTCCCACAATCTCAGGTTTTTTTGGGAACCCTTTTTGTCTAGAGCCGTACGAAGAGTCGCATCACGGTTAGGATTGTGATGTAATTAAAATACGTTATGTAAGGGCAAGCATCACCATGACCTGTCAAGGTACAAAGTACGCGTCACGATGACCATAGAAACCTCTCATATCAGATGATGACATCGCTAGTTTGGATACATTCAGTGATACGAGTGTATATCGGTCACGACCGGATCGACGTTGAAGCTTCAGCTCTGATTTGTGCTTGATGAGATCAATTTTTCAATGGCTTAGCAACCGAGCGTTCTGAAATTTCCTCAAATATTCAAAGTTTTCATCACGGAACAAATTTTTTCTCCCTCAAACATTTAACCACACACGACCTCAAAATAGTTTTTCTCAGTGCATCAAGTGAAAAAAAAATTTTCATTACTAGTAACACTAAATAAAATGGGTGCATACAAATACTTAGAAGAATTGCAAAGAAAGAAGCAATCCGATGTCTTAAGATTCTTGCACAGAGTCAGATGTTGGGAATACAGACAAAAGAATGTCATCCACAGAGCCACTAGACCATCTAGACCAGAAAAGGCTAGAAAATTAGGTTACAAGGCTAAGCAAGGTTTCGTTATCTTCAGAATTAGAGTCAGAAGAGGTAACAGAAAGAGACCAGTTAGAAAGGGTGCTACTTACGGTAAGCCAACTAACGAAGGTGTTTCTCAATTGAAATACCAAAGATCTTTGAGAACTATTGCTGAAGACAGAGTTGGTAGAAAGGCTGCTAACTTGAGAGTATTAAATTCTTACTGGGTTAACCAAGATTCTACTTACAAGTACTTCGAAGTTATCTCCGTTGATCCTCAACACAAGGCTATCAGAAGAGATGCTAGATACAACTGGATTGCTAACCCAGTTCACAAGCACAGAGAAGCTAGAGGTCTTACTGGTGCTGGTAAGAAATCTAGAGGTATCAACAAGGGTCACTTATACAACAAGACCAAGGCTGGTAGATACCACACCTGGAAGAAGCACAACACCTTATCTTTGTGGAGATACAGAAAGTAAAGGTGTTGAATTTCTTAAAAAAATTCATTCCCTTTTCAGTTGGCGATTTAGTATGTAGATTTATCTTGTAATATAATTTCCAAATGAGCAAATTGTAGCAAAAAAAAAAAAATTTTTTGTAATTTTTAAAATTGTATTGTATTATAATTGTTTTATCATCGTAATACGTATCTATATAAACTTTGAACTTGTTTCCATTTGTCCACCCCATATTCTCCATTGATTAATACTGACTCCTTTGACTCCAATTTAATTTTTATCAGGCCGCTCCTTTTGCGAAAAAAATTAAAAACTTCCCTGATCGATACCTAATTAACTAAATGAGTTACAATAAAACTGCCATTTTATCTGTTTATGATAAAACAGGATTATTAGATTTGGCCAAGGGCTTAGTCTCCGCAAACGTTAGAATTTTAGCTTCCGGTGGAACTGCTAAATTGGTTAGAGAAGCTGGTTTCCCAGTTGATGATGTTTCATCAGTTACTCACGCACCAGAAATGTTAGGTGGAAGAGTTAAAACTTTACACCCAGTTGTTCATGGTGGTATTTTAGCCAGAGACTTGGAAAGTGATGAACATGACTTAAAAGTTCAAGGAATTGACAAGGTTGATTACGTTATTTGTAATTTATATCCTTTCAAGGAAACTGTTTCTAAAGTTGCAGTCACAATTGATGAAGCCGTTGAAGAAATTGATATTGGTGGTGTTACCTTATTAAGAGCTGCTGCTAAGAATCATAAAAGAGTTACTATTCTTTCTGATCCAAATGACTATGCCGTCTTTTTGGAAGAAATGAAGACTGGTGAAATTTCAACTGAAACAAGAAATAGATTAGCTTTAAAAGCCTTTGAACATACTGCTGATTATGATGTTGCTATCAGTGACTTCTTGAGAAAGCAATACTCTGAAAATGTCAGTCAATTACCTTTGAGATACGGTGCTAACCCACACCAAAAACCTGCTCAAGCTTTCGTTAGTCAAGGTGATTTACCATTTAAAGTCTTGGGTGGTTCTCCAGGTTACATCAACTTGTTGGACGCATTGAACTCTTGGCCATTAGTTAAAGAATTGTCTGCTTCATTAAACTTACCAGCTGCTGCTTCTTTCAAACATGTTTCTCCAGCTGGTGCAGCTGTTGGTTTACCATTAAGTGATGTTGAAAAGAAAATATACTTTGTTGAAGATATTGAAAATTTAAGTCCTTTAGCTAACGCTTATGCTAGAGCAAGAGGTGCCGATAGAATGTCATCATTTGGTGATTTCATTGCTTTATCAAACATTGTTGATTTACCAACCGCTCAAATTATATCTAAAGAAGTCAGTGATGGTGTTATTGCTCCAGGTTTCGAAGATGCTGCTTTGGAAATTTTGAAAAAGAAGAAGGGTGGTAAATACTGTATTTTACAAATTGATCCAAACTTCACCCCAGAAAACTTAGAATCAAGACAAGTTTACGGTATCACATTACAACAAAAGAGAAATGATGCTATCATCAAGGGTTCTTCTTTCAAGGAAATTGTCTCAGAAAACAAAGACTTGACTGAACAAGGTAAGATTGACTTAACCGTTGCTACCATTGCTTTGAAATACACTCAATCTAATTCTGTTTGTTACACTAAAAACGGAATGGTTATTGGTTTAGGTGCTGGTCAACAATCCAGAATCCATTGTACAAGATTAGCTGGTGATAAAGCTGATAATTGGTGGTTAAGACAACACCCAAGAGTTTTAGGATTCAAATGGGCTAAAGGAGTTAAGAGACCAGAAAAATCTAATGCCATTGATTTATTTGTTACTGGTCAAATTCCAACTACCGAACCAGAAAAGAGTGAATATGAATCTAAATTTGCTGAATTACCAACTCCTTTAACTGCTGAAGAAAGAACTGAATGGATTAGCAAGAACAAAAATGTTGCTCTTTCTTCAGATGCTTTCTTCCCATTCCCGGACAATGTTTACAGAGCTGCCAGATCAGGAGTTAAGTTTGTGGCTGCTCCTTCTGGTTCTGTTATGGATAAAGCAGTATTTGCCGCAGCCGATTCTCAAGATATTGTTTATGTGGAAAACCCAATTCGTTTATTCCATCATTAATCAACTAGTTAGTTTTTAAGTCATCATCTACGACATTCAATACATGTATTTGAAATCAATCTTTATAAAATTTTAATTATGCTATATATGGAACTTAAATTTGCAACTCACTCAACGTTTCACATTCGCGATCCGAAATAATTCAAACTTTTCATCCACGTACACCAACATTATGGCTTCGGAATATGTTTATGATGAAGAAGGTGAAGTATGGCCATATTTCTTATTGGCTGTACTCAGTTTTATCTTAGTCCCATTGACTATTAGATATTTCTCCAGGATTTTTAATAAAAGTGATCCTGTAAGTTATAATAAGAAAATCAACGGTGCTATTGAAGATAACCATGAAACTTTGAAGTTGAATGACGAAGCAATGAAAAAGTTCCATTCTTCTCAAACCAGTGACAAAATATTCAATAGAACTCTTGTTGTATTGCTTTTAGGTTGGGGTGCCGTTATTTATATTGCTTTGAACCTTACAAAACTGGCCGATATGACTAACATATTTGACCCTTACGAAATCTTGGGTATCAGTTCTTCTTCAACTGAAAAGCAAATTAAAAGTCACTACAGAAAGTTATCCTTGAAATTTCACCCAGATAAGATGCCTAAAGACCTTACTGCCGAAGCTCAAGAAGCTTTCGAACAAGCTTATATTAGATTAAATAAAGCTTATAAAGCTTTGACTGATGAAGTAACAAGAGAAAACTTTCTCAAATATGGTCACCCAGATGGTAGACAAGATACTTCCCATGGAATTGCATTGCCTAAATTTTTAGTTGAAGGAAAATATTCTTCATTTGTGGTTCTTTTCTACTTTATCTTAATTGGTGGTTTATTACCATTCTTGGTTGGTTCTTGGTGGAACAATGTTAAGTCACATACTTCCAAGGGTTTACATGTAGAAACTGCTACTTTATTTGTCAAAAGATTAACAGACAAAAACCCAGGTAAAGTTATTACCCCATTCTTCTTGTTGGACTTGTTTTGTGAATCGCATGAAATCAAGCATGATTTCAGTCACTTATCTTCCACCCAAATTAAAGATTTGATCAGTGAATACTTGAAGCGTGAAATAAATAGTGATTCTAAGTTGGAAGCTGATAAGTTGAAAATTGTTTCTATTCTTCCAAAATTAGTTGATGATTTTGTTGAAATTGCCGTTCATTTCAGACACCCAGATGTTATTTTAGCTGCTTTAGACTTGCAAAAATCTATTATTCAAGCTGTTAAGCCAACTGGTAAGTATAAGGATTTGTTACAATTACCATATGTTGATCCACAAGTAGTTGAAAAACAACCGGTAAAGAAGTTAGGTAAGTTGTTCACAAAAGATGTTAAGGCTGGTGAAGTTTTAGGAATCAAAGATGAAAAGAAATTAGCAAAAGCATTGGAAATTGCCGAAAGAATTGCAAGCTTAAGAATAATCGAAAGTGACTTTAAAGTTCCAGGTGAAGAAGTTGTTCCTCCATTATCTAAAGCACATTTATCTTTGAAATATTTGGTCAAATCACCAAAATTGAAATCAAGTCCTGAACTTAAACCAGAAACGTACAAGGATGAAGAAACCATTGAGTATATGAAAGATCCAACTTCAGTTAATGGACTTCAACCATCTTTACCATTCAGTTACTCGCCATATTATCCTAAAGAAATTTTGAACAACTGGACTGGTGTTTTAATTAACCAAAAAGATAATAAACTTGTTGAAGGAGTTGGAATTATCAAATTGAATAATACTGATTTAAGCAACATAAATCTTAATCAAGATGCATGGATAAAAGGTAATAACGTTGTTGTCAGTACTTTAAACATCCCATTACCTCAGCCTACACCACAAGAACTTGGTATCAACCCATACAGATTAATTTTGAAAAACAATGCATATTTTGGAGTTGATGTGGATATTCCAGTTTTCTTGGAAGTTAAGAATCCAGCACCTGTTCTTAATAAAGATAAAATTTTGGGTAAAGATGAAGAAGAAGATAGTGATGAAGATTCTGATTCTGATATTTCTGATCCAGAAGAAGATTCTTTAGCTGGTGCCTTAGCTGCTATGAGAGGTGCTCCAGTAAAGAAGGCCAAGATTGAAGAAATTAAAGAAGATGAAGCAGAAGACGAGGAAGAAGAAGAAGATGATGAAAGTATTTTCACCGATATAAATACTGATACAGAAGATGAGGAAGAGGATGAGGAAGGAGGAAAATGATCATGTAACATAAAGATTTATAGTCCCACTACTTATCTATATATATAATTACATCTTAAACTTTAAGATGGAGTACGTAAGCATCAGGATTTTCTAATCCATGTTGTTTGTAGTAATCTTTAATTGTTTCTTTGACTTCAAAACCGTTCTTTCTATACCATTCAATTGCAAGTTTGTTGTCGACATGAACATGAAGACAAATTTCATGAATGAATCTTTGCTTCGTTTGTTCAATTAAATAATCAAGTAATTGTTTTCCAATACCTAAATTTCTATAACTCTCCAAAACTGCCAATGTTTCTATATAAACCACATTAGGTATCATTTTAGGAACAAGTTTTGCATTAGTAATAGATTCAAAATTAGACAATTCACCATTTAAATTAAGTAGTTTAGCTTTAACACCACCAACTGGTAACTCTGAAAAATAAGCTAATTTTGATATTTGATCACTATTAAGTGCATCTTTATACCAATCATCCAGATAATTTACTGGTAAATTAACCTGATTAATTTTTTTCAAAGTACCCAAGTTATTAATAGTTAAATCATCAAGAGATGTGATAGTTCTACCCATTATTGAAATATTTTAAAAACGCGAGAGTGAAAGTAGTGGTCTATAGATGAACATGATTACATAAATATAATGGAGCAATTGAGGGTAATTCAAGGTTTGCATTCAATCTTTGTTCATCGCTAAATATCTATTGAGTTGTTGCCCTACACCGTATAGCTTCCCCGCGACCTCACCTTTAGCTTATGCTCGCTGAAAATCATAAGATTATTGCAACTCATTACTATGATTACCACAGTTATTATTGTTTTAGTGATTCTTTACTTTTTGAAAGACTTGATCTCAGACTTCAGAAGTACCAATCCATTGGACTCAGCTGATCAATCCGGTACAATTGTTGAGGGAAAGTTTACCCCAAAAACGTTGGCTAAGTATAACGGTTCGGACGATCCGAAAATTTTCATGGCCGTGAGAGGAAGAGTTTTCGATGTTAGTCAAGGGGCTAGTTTTTACGGTCCAGGTGGTCCATATGAGAACTTTGCTGGTAGAGATGCTTCTAGAGGTTTAGCTAAAAATTCATTTGAACTTGACTTAATTACTCCATTAGATCAACCGATTGATCGTTTAAGTGACTTGACTAAAGACGAAATTGAAAGTTTAGACAACTGGGAAGAACACTTTGAAAGCAAATACAAAGTGGTGGGTATTCTTCACAATGAAGAATGATTTATATAGTATGATTAGTAGTATGTAGTAAATATTTATTGAGATTAGTCAATTGTAGACTCAATGGGTTTAATTTCGCCCTTGTTTGATGTTTTGACATCCACCAAAGTATCATCCAAAGGCTTGAAACCATTTCTGTCTAATCTCTTCCACCTTTCTATCTACGCACAAGTTCGCAAAAATAATTATTGATCGATGAGTTACCGTGGCAGAGGAAGAGGAGGATTCCACAATAATCGAGGTGGCTTCAACAACAATAGAGGTGGTTTCAATAACAATAGAGGTGGTTTCAATAACCAGAACCAAAATGCAAGTCCTCAAAATATTAACCAATTCATTTCAAACAACTCAGTTCCTGTTGAAATTTTTAACTGGGACGGTGCTTCAATGGATGATTGCGTAAAATTTATATCGAGAAAATGTAAAATAGTGATACTGAATGCAACTATAGACCAGTCTTCAGGTGCCTTGAAAGGTTACGTGAAATCCATGCAAGAAGCTGAAAGTTTACATGAATGGTCTGGAGTTAAGTTTGCTGGTAAATCATTAAAAATCTCAAAAGCCATTGGAAATGCTTCCAGTAAACCAGGAAATTCTTCTATTGAAACCTTGAGTAACTTTTTGAAGTCTCGTTATCAACCTGAACATAAGCTTTTAAATTTGAGTAATGTTCAACAAGATCCAACTTTAAACTCTCAGGGTTTCTTTGGATCCATAAGTGTAACTTCGAAGTTTTTCCCAGCACTTATGAAAATTGCTGATGAATTAAAACTTGATGTTGAAAGTATTGATTTATCAAACAATAACTTGGAAGATTTGAACTCATTATCTACTATGTCAGCAACATTTCCTAAATTGAAAAATTTATCATTACAGAATAATTCGATATCAAGATTGAAAGTTTTTGAAACCTGGAGAAGAAAGCTTAACTTTTTGAGAGAGTTAATTATTGCAAATAATCCCGTTTTAAACCTGGCAAACCCCAATGATATCAAACTTGAATTAATGAAATCATTCCCCAGATTGATTGTTGTTAATGGTGAAATCTTGAGAAATGAAACCACATTACAATCAATTCTTTCATTTCCTTATCCTGACCCACAGCAAATGTTCTTCCTGGATGATGAAATTCAAGGCATGTCCACAAACTTTGTGACCAATTTCTTTGGGCTTTGGGATACCAATAGAGCTGATTTGATTCAATTGTATCAAGCACAATCCCAATTTTCTCTACTGGTAGATATGAGCCACCCAGGTACTTTGGAAAACAATAATGTGGATTTCGGTTACTATTTACCATTTTCAAGAAATTTAACAAAAATAAGTAATGCTAGATCAAGGGCTTCAAAAGTGTCTACAGGTCCTGAACAAATTTTCAAAGCATTTAGCCAATTACCTAAATCTAAGCATGACCTCATAAACAAACCCATTGATTTTGCAATGGAATCTTATAGACTTCCTCAAGTCAATGGGTTTGTTATTAATTTACATGGAGCATTTGATGAAACCGCAGCTCCAGAGAACTTGGATGGATATAACTCGAACAACAACAGAAATAAGTATGGAGGTTATAAGGGGAATAAAAAGACATCATTGAGTACCAAAGGATTCGATAGAGTATTCATTGTAATACCCGGACCCAATGGTAGTATGATATTAGCCAGTGATTCACTTATTATAAGGAGTCCAAGTGGATCTGAAGCTTGGAATAAACTGAAAAAGTTTTCGACTCCTCCCCCAGTTGAACAACCAATTCCTGGTGCTCCTCAACAACCAGTTGCACCACAAGCTGTAAATGGGCTTCCACATACCCCTTCACAAGTGAGTCCAGCACCAGTTGTTTCACCTGCTAATTTACCTCCAGATATAAAGAACAATCTAAATCCTGTACAGCAAGAAATGCTCGTTAAAGTGCTTTTAGAGACAAGATTAAATTTACAATATGGTTTAATGTTGTGCCAACAAAGTAACTGGGATTACCAACAATGTACAATCAATTTCAAAAACTCTGTTGGTTCACTTCCCCCAGATGCGTACACTTAGTGTAAATAGTGAATATAATTTCAAACTAGTCAAGTTGCAAAATTCTCAAGATCGCGATTAAACCAAACAAGATGGGCTTCAATATAGCTATGGTAACTGATTTCTTTTACCCTCAAGCTGGAGGTGTGGAGTTTCATGTATACCATCTTAGTCAGAAACTTATAGATCTTGGGCATAATGTGGTTATTATTACCCATGATTATGGTAACAGAAATGGTATAAGAACAGTTACCAATGGCCTCAAGATTTACTACGTGCCTCATTTTACATTCTACAGAAATACAACTTTCCCTACAGTTTTTCTGGCTTTTGCACAAATACGAACAATCTTGATTAGAGAACAAATTGATATAGTACATGGACATGTAGCAATGTCATCATTTGCTCAAGAATCGGTCTTTCATGCCAGAACCATGGGGATGAAAACGGTTTTCACCGACCATTCTCTTTTTGGATTCGCTGATTTGGGAGCTATTTTGGGTAATAAGGCCCTTAAATTCACCATGAGTGATGTTGGACACGTCATTTGTGTTTCACATACTGCAAAAGAAAATATGGTTCTACGAGCATCTCTCAATCCATTGAGTGTTTCTGTCATTCCTAATGCTGTGCTAAGTAAAAACTTTGCTCCTAAGAGTGAAAAGATTGAAATGCCAAAGGATGGATCAATTACAATTGTGGTGATATCAAGATTATTTCCAAATAAAGGTGCTGATTTGCTTACAGTTATTATCCCCAGAATTTGTAAAGCTGACGAAAAGGTCAAATTTATAGTGGCTGGAGATGGGCCCAGGTTTTTGGACTTGGAACAGATGAGAGAGAAGTATGAATTACAAGATCGGGTAAAACTTCTTGGTTCAGTCAAACATGAAGAAGTTAGAAATATAATGGTTCAGGGCCAGATATATTTGCATCCTTCGTTGACCGAAGCTTTTGGAACAGTAATAGTTGAAGCAGCTTCTTGTGGGCTTTTTGTGGTCACAACAAAAGTTGGAGGAATCCCTGAGATTCTTCCAAATCATATGATGCATTTTGCTGAAGCTGACGAAGATTCTTTGGTGCTGGTCACCTTGAATGCTTTGGAGAAATATAAATCTGGTCAAATACAAACCTCAAACTTTCACAAAGAAGTGTCCAAAATGTACAGTTGGGAAGATGTGGCCAAAAGAACAGAAAACATATATAATACGTTGGACTTGAATAAAATCAACCAGCCTTTAACTGAGAGGTTTAAAAAGTACTATTTTTGTGGAGTCATGGCTGGGAAATTATACGTGCTATGTGTGGTGGTAGATATATTTTTGTACATGTGTTTAGAGTTTTTTTACCCTCGAGACAAAATTGACCTTGCAACCAAATGGCCAAAAAAGAAGAGAGCCTAATCTAATAAAATACCATTTCTTTCCTTTCTGTATTTGTAGAATTGCTCTTGTAAGCTGGCAGTGATGAATTTAGGGTTTTGTATTTTAGGTTTCCATTCTCCTTTAGTTAAAGGCAACACCTCAGTTGATCTTGCAATGTTTCTTAGATGATTTGTAACTGATAAAATAGCTGGTGTTTTAATAGGTACATGAGGTGTTGTTATTAGCCAGTCATCTTCGTCGACTACTGGTTTTTTAACAAGCCCTTTAAGGTAGTTAATATCTTCTATGAGCCTTAATTTATCTACAAAAGACCTTTCATCTTCAATATTACCAAACTTACCCTGAATGTAAGACAGGTCAAAATACTTGCCAGAGCTTATAAGGGTTTGAATTTCTTCTTGAAGTACCTGATTGTGGCTTTCGACTTTTGAATACTTCTCTTTGAGTTCTGAATTGGCCTTTTTGATCAAACCAAGCTCTTGAGATATGGTGTCCAATTTTTTTTTATGGCTGATATCTAGTTGAGACATATTGCTTTCTAAAAGCTTTATGGTAAGTTCTAAGTCATTTATGAGCTTTTGATTAGTTGCTCCTTCCTCAACTTTTTTCTCCTTTGGTTCCTCCTTTTCGGGTAATGGGTGAATCTCTCTGTCAAGCTCGTTCAGGTAATTCTGTATCCTTGATGCTATCGTGTTCAATAGTTCAGTATACCCTTCGTGACTCAATTTCTCTTCAAGGTCAATCTCATATCTACCAAAGTATTTATCAATTATTTTTGAAATGTTTGAGTTCAGGTCTATATGATACCTTTCGTCGACCTCTTTTTCAAAACTTTTCAAAGATTCTCTTAAAGTTTTAGCCAGTATCCAGATATTTTCCACCCCATGCTTTTCCGGAAGCTGTAATATACAACACTCGAAAGCAGATATTTCGTACCTGATAAAAGCAGTTAAGAAGTTGTTGATCACAAAGTTTTTGTCGTTATCGTCGTAAATTATTTTGGCTAATTCTTCAAACAGGTCCATAGGGAATTCAGTTAAAGTCAAATCTCGAATAAGGGCTAGGAGCAATTCGTTGACTCGAACGTATTGCTTATAAGCTGTATCACTAACTGTAAATGTAAACTCTCCTAGTTCATGAATGTACTTGATTCTTGCAGTTAATTGACCAAGTTTGATTCTCTCTGTAAGCCCCGAAGCTCTATTTGCTATATTGGAAATGTATTCGTTGATTCTGGAAAGTGTGTTGAGCTCTACAAGAAGCTTAGCCTTTCCTTCAATCTCCATAGCTGAATAGAGACCAACTTTAGCTCTAAGAATCTCAATTAGTAGATTAGAGTATTCCAAGTCTCTTGTTTTTGCTTTGAGTTCAACCTTGATATTTTCAACTAGATTGGGATCCAGGGAAATGGTCGGTGCCTCTTTTAACCTTATTTGAAGGTTTTGTTTTTCAACTTCTAAGTCTGCAACTCTTTTTGTCAGGTCTATTAATTTCTGCTCTAGAGTTGAGATATCTCCTCTCAAATCAGCTTCTAGATCAGTAAAATACTCTTCCATACCTTTACTCACTTCTTGCATTGCAGTGAATTCATCTAGTTGAATTTTTAATTCTTTAAGCAGAAGATTGAGCTGGTCATTTTCAGTTGTGAGTTTATCTATTATTTTGTCCAGTTCATGTACAGTATCCAATTGGGTCTTGAGCTCATTTATGGTTTCCTCTGCCTCCTTCAATTTCTTAACCAAAGTATCAAAATTCTCAGGGCTTGTTACACTTAACTTTTTTATCTCGGTAGTCAATTCAAGCTCTTTCTTCTCCGAAATACCTTTTAGATTGGCCAAAGTAAGTTCTAGTCGTTTGTTCTTTTGAATCAACATAGGTATATCTTCACTGCCCACATCTATCAATTCCAACTCGCCTTCTATTTCTTTATTCAATTCTAGCTCCTCTTGAGCTATAGCTAACTCTTCAGCTAACTTATTGTATTTTTCCTGAAGTTGAATCAAAGTTTCCTGAAGTTTGGTATTATCGGATTCATAGAATTCTTTGTCAACTTGAACTTGTTCAAGTTTCGCCTCTAATTCTTGATACTCTATAATACTTGATTCGAGGTCTTCAATCTTTAATCTATACTGCTTGATCTGTTTCATAGAGTCCTGCAATTTGGTTTGAAGTCTTTCGATAATCAACTTCTCCTTATCATTTGAAACAAGACTTCGGCCTTTGATGCTTACAATTCTTGGAGATGCAAATAAACCATAGTTACCTGGCTTTGAACACTTGAAATATTCAACCCCATTAATAGACCCATTGTTTTTACCAACAGGTAGATCTAATTCGACACCGATCCACACTCCAGGAGCAAATTGTGTTTCTCCAATAAACCTAACCGTACCTTCATTATCTTTTACCACCACTCTATTACCAATGGCTAAAGATTCAGACCCCATAAATTCATTAGCTAGGCTCGCGATCGCGTTTAAAAAACATTAACTATCTCGTCACAATAACATGTCAGCTGGAGCAGGGGCTAATCAGAAGAGATTAGGGAATCTCAAGGCCGAATTATTGAATGAACAGAAACAGGAAATAAGAGAAGCGTTCTCTTTATTTGATATGAATAACGATGGTTGTTTAGATTATCATGAATTGAAAGTAGCCTTCAGAGCATTGGGATTTGATTTATCGAAAAGACAAGTTTTAGATATCATTCACGAATATGATACAGATGATAGGAACTTGATAACGTATGAGAATTTTTTCCAGGCTGTTGGAGAAATGATTGTGAATAGAGATCCTCTTGAAGAGATAAGAAGAGCCTTTAAACTTTTTGATGATGACAATACGGGAAAAATCACCTTACGTAACTTAAGAAGAGTAGCTAAAGAGTTGGGAGAGAACTTAACTGATGATGAATTGAGAGCTATGATCGATGAGTTTGATTTGGATGAAGATGGAGAGAGTATGTATCCAAAATTTCTGGCACTGCCAATACTAACGTTTTAGTCAATGAACAAGAGTTCATAAACATATGTACTGAATAAGTGTAAAATAACTGTATAATTAATAAAGATTAGAAGATTAGGAGATCCCCACTTCTCTCAATTATAATTTTTTTTCAACAGAAATAAAAGGTTTAGAGTAAGAGAATTACAGGTAAAACCTGTTTTCTTTGCGTTTGAAATCATACCCATTCTAGACCACTTCACATATCAAATCTTAACCAGACTCTTTCACTTCGTTTCCTCTGATAAATCGTGCGCGACTTAACCAAAAATTTTTCACTCACCCCAAGTATGTCTGCCAACATAAGAAGACGGTTCCAAAAGGACGTTTCGAAACTTAACAAGGCTTTACGTGCCCAAGATACAAAGAGAAACAATAGGTTTGTGCTTCCCTACTTTGAGCTGGACTTCGAACTTCTCCCAAAGAATGAGAGAAAGCTTGAAATGACCAAGGTTGGATTAACTGAGGGTGATTTAGTTTATATAACACAAGGTAAATTTAAGGGTAAAATATCTACTCTTTTCAGATACACTCCAGAATTTGATGCAGTTTACTTATCAGATGTCAGTGAGAAGAAAGTCATTCCTCAAACCCAATGGTTCGAACAACAAGAAAGTCATTTAATCGATTACCCAGAACAAATTCCAAGATCTCATGTTAAATTAGCCGCAAAAGATATAGATGAAAAGGGTAACACATATTACATAGTAGCTGATGAAGTTGTTTATAAAGGAAAATATTACGATGAAGGACACAAAAAATGGTTACCAAGAAGATATGTTAAGCATCATGAAAATATTGAAGTACCATGGCCAGCCCCATCTACTGAACCAAAAGATAATGAATTATCCACCACTATGGATGTAGCATTAGAAAAGACATACGAGTTTCAAAGTTTAGCTGTACCTCCTATTCCTAAAGCTGCATTAGATCAATTAAGAAACCCATACTCCAAGCATAAGTCTAAGATTTTAAGTGAAGTAGATATAAGAAGACTTAAGGCACCAGAAATGCCATTAAGTAAAGAGCAAAAGATCTATTTGGCTAAGAAGGCTGCTGAACCAAAGAAGGAAATTAAAGATTTAACCCCAGAAATGAAGGATTTCATTGGTGAAAGATTAGCACAACACTTAAACAAAATTGAAAATCCTTTCATGAAGATTCACTTAGACTCATTATCTAAAACCACAAACCCTGATTTTGAAAAAACTAAGAGACTGATTCAAGAATCAAATCAATAGATAGTTTCCACTTGTATATATATTATATTACTTAGAAATATTATAATTTTTCGTAATCAATTTTACCTTCAAGTTTTTTAACATCTGCTACTTTTCTAACAGCTTTCATTAAATCATTTTGAATAATATAATCTCTTTCATCTCTTATAGCGAAGAAACCAGCTTCAGTTACAACATTTCTAATATCTGCACCATTGAAACCATCACTCATTCTTACAGCTGCTTCAAAATCAAATTCACCTTGTTTTGAAATTTTCGAAGTATGAATTTTGAAAATTTCCAATCTACCAGCTTCATTTGGTAAACCAATTTCAATTTTTCTATCCAATCTACCAGCTCTTAATAATGCAGGATCTAAAGTATCAGGTCTATTAGTTGCCATAATAATTTTAGTTTGACCTAAAGTATCAAACCCATCCATTTGATTTAATAATTCCATTAAAGTTCTTTGAATTTCTCTATCAGCTGAAGTACCTTCACTAAATCTACGTCCACCAATAGCATCAACTTCATCCATAAATATAATACATGGAGCATGTTCTCTGGCATAAGAAAACATTTCTCTTATTAATCTTGCTGATTCACCAATATATTTATCAACAATTGCAGATGCAGGTGAAAAGATGAAATTTGCTCCAATTGTTGCAGCAACTGCTTTAGCTAATAAAGTTTTACCAGTACCAGGAGGTCCATATAAAAGAACTCCTTTTGGAGGACTAATACCAACTCTTGTGAATAATTCTGGATTTTTTAATGGTAATTCAATCACTTCTCTTAATTCTCTAACTTGTTCAGTTAATCCACCAATTCCATTAAATGAAATCTCACCTGGTTCAAAAGATGTCATATTATAAACTAATGGATCAACTTCTCTTGGTAAAATTCTCATTATAGTTAATGTGGTCATATCTAAAGAAACTCTGATACCATTCTTTAAATTTTCTTTCTTGATAGTATTTCTACATCCAACAATATATCTTGGACCAGAAGATGCTTTAACAATAAATCTTTCATCATCTAATTGCTTCAAAACTTCACCAACAATTTGACCGACAGATTGTAATGCTTTAATATCATTTTCAGTCTTTTCATAATCTTTATCGAGGTCTCGTATGTTTAATCTTGTTTCCTTCAATTTAGCATCCCAATTCCTGTGCTCAGTTAATTTTTCTTTAAATTTTTCTAATGCTCTTTCTCTCTCTATGTCCTTTGGTTCAGAATTAACTGGGGTTTCTCCTTCTTCATTTAATGCTTGAAGTAATGGATCGTTTTCTTCACTCATGTTGAAAGTGGCAAACTGATTATTCCAATTTGATTTTGCGCGGATTTGATCGTTTGATGTACACGACTATTGAGAATTTTTTAGTCAGAGTAGCCTAGTGTAATTTACAATGGAGTTTCATGCATTCATTTTATGTGGTCCTGGTAAGTCATTATCACCATTTTCTCATGTGAGATCTACCGGGAGATCAAAGGCACTTTTACCCGTGGCAAATAGACCAATGATTGAAAAAGTCTTGGATTGGTGTGAGATGGCTTTCTTCCCAAAGACTACTCTTATTGTTAATGAAGATTCAGAACACGAAATTTCTGCTGCTATCGATGAATATAAAGAAAGAAAAGCCGCCTCTCGTAAGGAAAATGACGTGGCTGATGACGTTTCGGTTCACACTACTGAAATCAATATAATTACCCTCAATGAAGATAATAGTGGTGCTATATTATATCACTTATATAAACAGTCAATTAGACCTTATGAAAACTTTGTGATCTTGCCATGTGATTTCATCACCAATTTACCACCTCAAGTTTTAATTGAAGCTTATAGAAACAAAAATGATAATGATATAGGATTATTGGTTCACTATAGGAATAAACTTGAAATTGAAGATAAAAAAAATAAAATCTTCCCAGTTAATTATAGTTTCTACAGTGACCTGAAAGATGACCAAAGAACCTTTTTGGATGCATATAATTCAGAAGACGTAGAATTTCATCAGGCATTAAAAATCAGAACTCAAATGGTCTGGAAATATCCCAACACAATTATCAGTAAGAAACTTTTGAACAGTGGTATATTTTTTGGTTCTACAAAGATTTTTGAAATCTTCGACAGTAACGAAAAATTTGATTCTGAATATTTCCTGAACCGTTCTATTACTAAAGTAATAAGAGATTTGGCGAGAAGATCATGGAGACATTCGAAGAACTGTGAAACTATTGCATTTTTAGTTATTCCTGAAATTGCAACTTTCTTCAGAATCAACAATACTCCTGTTTTAATGGAAGCTAATAGACATATGATGCAACAACAAGCTTCACAAAAAGCACAAGCAGGTTTAACTCCAGCTCCAAGAGAGAAAAACGCTTCTAATGTCGGTATTGATTCATTAATTGGTCAAGATACCACATTGGGAGAACGTACAAATGTTAAAAAAACCGTTATTGGTAATAACTGTAAAATTGGTAAGCGTGTTAAGTTAACTGGTAACTTAATTATGGATAATGTTACAATTGGAGATGATGTACAATTAGAAAATTGTATAATAGGAAACAAATCAATAATTCACTCCAAAACCAAACTTGTTAATTGTAATGTTGAAGCAGAACATGAAGTAGCTCATGGAACACATTCTAAAGGAGAAACCTTATTAAGTCTTACCCTTGAAGGTATAGTTGATAAAAGTGCTATTACTGATTCTGAATCTGAATCAGGTAGTGAAGATGATTCTGATGATTATGAATACGATATAGAGTATGATGATAACGAAGATGGGTTATTTGACTATTAGTATAGAGTATAGATAAATTTACATATAATTTACTGTAATTTGTCGTATAATTTGATGAAGTCGTATGCCTATGCTATATATAAAATTAAATTAAATGCAAGATCGTAATTCATTAAAGCTTATCCTTTGTCAGTTTCCTCTTTCTTGGTTTCTCCTTATCATGATTCTTCCTCTTTTTACCATCTTCTAAATCATCTATAACTTCTTTCCTAATTAATTCTTTCCTTGGTAAATCATCATGCAATCTAAGTGACTCTTTTTCCTTTTTAAGTTGTAACCAGTTACTTCTTTGTCTCAGAGTATGAGTTACTGATAATGGAGGATAACTTGATCTAAAATGGTGTGGAGATATCCAATCAGAACCGAGAGAAAACTTTTGATCTTCAGAGATTTCAAGATCGGTATTATTTGATTCCGGTTCTGTTTCATTATCTTCTAGAGAAGGTTTTGCTTTATGGATATTTGTAATTTCTGCTCTCTTAGAGAGGGCCCAATTTTCTATATCACCATCTTCACTTATTACTCCAAGTAAATCATCCAAGCATGTTAAATAACCATTGTAATGATTTAAACTACTTGAATTATTACTTAATCTGTATAATGAAGCCATAGATTTAGCAGCGTTTGAGAAATCTTTATTCTGTGAATTAGAAGAAGGATCTTTTGACTTAGAATTATAAAGTGAAGTCACCAGTTTTGCAGCATTCTTAAATTCTATTGCAAGTTGTTCATTCATTTCATCAACACTTTCTTTACTAACAGGTTTAGTAACGGGTAAATTCGAAAGTAAATTCGATAAATCCATTATTAATTCAAACTTTTTTTCTCGCCTGTTGCATCTCAAATACTAACGTCGCGCATAAGATAAATACAGTTGGCACACAGCAATGGTTCAGTCAACGTTAATATACAGATACGATGGTATGTGAATGATTTTTCCTTAACTGAATATTTTATGAATGTTTAGTTATTTACTTGTTTGTTTGATTTTTTTTACTAACAATTAGCCCTCCCATTATGTGGATCGGTAGACGATAATAATGACCCGGCATTAGCAGAACAGAAGAAGAAATGTAAAATTATCATAAGCAGAATCACTCCACAATCTGAACCTCAAGCAACTCTTGAATCAGGAGCTTTCAGTATCCACTATTTAATTGCAAATTCAATCATATATTTATGCATTTGTGAAAAGAGTTACCCTCGTAAATTAGCATTTTCATATTTGGCCGAAGTTTCAAATGAATTTTTCAACAGCCATGGTAAAGATGCTTTAAGTCAAACTGCTAGACCTTATGGATTCAGTTCTTTTGATAATTTCTTGGGTAAAACGAAAAAAGTTTATCAGGATCAAAGAGCTCAAAGCAATTTAGATAAATTGAATGATGAATTGGCAGATGTTAAAAAAGTTATGACAAAGAATATTGAAGATTTAATTTATAGAGGTGAATCTTTAGATAAAATGAGTGATTTGTCGAACAGTTTAAGAAATGATTCAATTAAGTATAGGAAAAAAGCTCAACAAATTAATTTCGAAGCTTTATTAAAACAATATGCACCAATTGTAGGTGTAAGTCTTTTTTTTGTGTTCCTCGTTTGGTACTTGTTCATTACAAGATAATTCATTAATACATTACATTTTACTCTTATCGCGAATCTGTAGATAGATAATGTCCAAGTTGCAACCTCCTTCATTGAATGTAAGGCATTCTACACAAGCAGTATCAGGAACTACGATTTCTGGTGATACAGGAGTGAAAGATCACCTAGAGTTACCCACCAGCTTTGCTGATTCTCAAGATTCAGAGTCTCACCATACATTGGGGCCAACAATTCTGAATGTCAGTGGATCAACTAATATGGATTATGATGATGAACACCTACAAAATCTTCTCGCAGGACTTATACACCAAGAAGAACCAAATATTAGAAATGGTGACACTATTGAGTCTTCTTTCTTGGACTTAGAAATATTTCCTACTAGTATTACTGATGAAGATACTTTTTACGAAGAATTGATTAACACAGATAAAAATGCAGATCAAAGCACATTGCTCAAGAAATTGAAACATTTCTTCATCTTTTCTGTTTCAGGAAAACCTATTTACTCGCTTCATGGATCTGGTGATGTAGTGATAGGATATACAGGAGTTATCACAACTATCATTTCACTGTTTGAACAAAACCTAGGTGAAGATATCACATCTATAAAAATGAACGGCCTGATGATTTCATTTCTCAATAGAAACCCATTGATCCTTGTTTCAGTCACAAAAATCCCATATGAGATGATTTCCAATCAATCAACTAATGAGCACATAATTTTGTCAAACCAATTGAATGTACTTTATGAATATCTTCTATCGATATTATCGAAACCGGTGATATCACGTTTATTCACTAATAGAATGAACTACGACTTAAGAAAGAGTTTGACTCCCCTAGATTTTAACAATTTAGATCTTTTGGCCACCAAGTTAACTTATGGTTTAGGTGATGTGGACTTTAAAGTAGGTCTAGATTACTATTTAAGTTCATTGTTGGACAATAGTAGGCAAACTGTCCTCATAAGTAATTCTATTAGATCAAAATTAAATTCATGCCTTTTACAACCAAGGGATAAGGAGGCTAATCAAGATTACTTATTTGGACTCATAACTTTCAATAATAAAGTTATAAGCTTTATGAGACCAAAAACTCATAATCTATCTAATAAGGACATCAAAAGTTTAATTTTAATAGTCTCGAATAATCAACATAAAGATGTACTGGAGGATTTATGGATCCCAATTTGCATGCCCAACTTCAATTCCAAGGGCTTCCTTTACTGTCTAGTAAAGAATTTTGATCTCAGTAAGTACTTGCAAGTGGATGGTAATTTTAAAGATCCTTTAAATTTGAATGTCATCCTTGTAGGTACAGATAAGAATAACTTTTTTAAGATGCAAGGAGTATCAGAAAAAGTTATTGAACTTATAGTAGAGACAGAAAGTTTTAGAAACTCACTTTATAATGAATTACTTCACTGTGAGGTATATGAAACCAAGTCATCGATGACTCACTACATATATAAAGACAGAACTAAAAATCAATTCATTTCAAGCGACTTGGATTTGGATAGGGGTAATCTCTTCAAGTTTATCCACCATTATACCAATTTATTTAGTTCTAAAAGCACTACTATCAAATCTTTAACAAATGATGGCACTGAGAGGAAACTTACCTATCTCAAATTCGATAATAGAGTGGGATTTATGCTTTCAGATGCAAACTACGAATTTTACTGCATTTCCAACGAGAAGAAGATGACAAATTTAATAAAGGATTCTTTGGGTATCATTAAGGGTCTAAGGAAAAAGAATAAGAGGTTAGTTAACAATATTCTAGAATATTCATTTTAAGTCTAATATATAATGCATTACTTATTTGAGTATAGCCTTTTCCGTATTTTTGAATACTGTTGTAAGTTTGTCTAAGTATTCCTTGTGTAAATTTTCAAAGTCTTTAACCAATTTCATATCACTGTCGGACTTTTTGTTAACTTTCTTGAGCTTTTGCTTATATTCCGTCCTTACTGAGTTCAAAGAATTTGTGTTGTTATTTTTGAATTTTTCAAACACCTGTTTCAAAATTTTTGCATTTTCCTGCTTGGTCTCAGTTGTAATCGGAGGTAAAGGAACTTTTAAAATACCTTGGTCTTTATCCAAAGTAGGATTCATATTCAAGTTCGATGCTAAAATGGAGTTTATGATACTTTGGTTTTGATCTGGATCAAATACAGTAATCACAAGATTTCTTCCTTTGATAGAAGTTTGGGCAATAGAGTTGAACTTGATAGTCTCACCATCTGTTGTCTTCACATCTATATCATCAAAAATGTTCGGATTAGTTTTACCAAGCTTAGCATCGTTTGATTTCTTGTTGAATTTTTCAATCACAGACTCGAATTTTGTCTTGACCTCTTTTAAATCTATGAGATCTTCTGCGGTTGTAGTTGGTTCTTCAACTTTTTCATTCTTCTTATTATCTTTTTTATTTTTTTTACCACCTTTAGCAGCCAAAAATGCAGTACTACTAAATGGTCTATATGTGTTGAGCACAAAAGAAGATGTGTTGTTTCTGGTTACGCTGCTTACAGCAGGGGTAAGTATTCTCGAAAAACCTCTTAACATGCTGCTTTTCGATATTTTTATGCGACAAAATTTGGCACCCACTCGTGTGCTATCATTGGTGCAGTAAATACAAAAAATTGACTGGGGATATTTAGTTGCTACTGTGTAAGTTTTTTATCCTATCAGCTTCTTTTGAAGCTAGTATTTTTTCCAATTTTTTTTAATTTTGTAGAAATCACAATTATGAATCATCTTTGACTCACCAAATTCTCCAAACCTTGCGTAATTCCCCTCCGATAATCATTTAAAAGGTATTTAACTTTGCGGGTGTAACTTCTTTAATAGGTATCCCGCTAGTGAACGTTGTGACTCTTATCTTTGTATTTAATCTACGGTCAATCTCAATTAATAGACAATATGTCAGTAAACCTCAGGCCAATTGAACAGAAAGATAAAGCAAGATACCTTGAATTGTGGAATGGAGCTGAAGATTCTTACTTGAAATTTTACAAAGCTTTGGATAAAGTCTCAGATGAAGCTACTGAAGTTAATTTCAATAGATTCTTAGATGCAGAAGTTCCAGTTTACTCAGTAGTTGCTGAAGTGGATGGTGAAGTTATTGGATTTGCCAACTACTTGACTCATTTTAGCACCTGGACTGTTGAAAATGTTGTTTACTTAAACGACTTATATGTATCTGAAAAGTGTAGGTTAGGAGGTATAGGAAGGAAGCTTATTGAATATTGTTACGCAGAAACAGACAGATTAGGGTGTACTAAGTGCTACTGGTCCACAGATTTTGATAACCATAGAGCCCAATTACTTTATAAGAGTGTTGGTCAGAAGACTGGTAAATTAACTTATATGCGTCCTCTTAAATGAATATTTATATGCCTAACTTATGCCTAATATATTGTATCTGTCAACCTTCACATCTATCAACCTTTTCGCATCCAGATTATCACGTGACTCCCTAACGTATAGTGGCCTGTACCTTTCCTCAGAGGGTAAAGATCAAATGTAATAAACAAAAGCCTTGCAACTCATGTATAAAGTATAGGAATAAAGAATGTATTTTGGAGTTGCTCTCAAGAGTTTATCCAAAAAAACAAGAGTTTGAGCAAGAGCTTCAACTGTTGAGATAGAAGGTATGGAAATTGGAGAACGAGGCTTGTTTGGAATCTTTAGAAGATGAGATTTCAATTAATGGAAGTACAGATACTTCAAACGAATAACCAGAAAAGAGAAGATCATCAAGTGCTAGTGATCCTCATCTGTTAGGGGATGAACTGATTATATATGGGGACGAACTTAAACGTATATTCAACAGAGGTGATGATAACTTCAGCAAGTTTTCAGTTCACCTTTAGTGGTGAAAGATTCGGGTTCTGAAAATAGAAATAAAGTATCACCTCAAAGCTGGAAGGGATTAATCCAGAGTGGCTATATTCTTTTATTGGTGAAGAACTTGCTTGATTCAAATAAAAACTTGTCGGAAGATCGATGCAGACTTAATACCCATAATTTGCTTTTCGAACTATTGACAGATTTACTTGATGTAACCGAAACTAACCAAAACCCATAAGATTACAAAGGTTGTGAAACGTTGTATACGAATTGATGCTGAAATTGATGATGTTTTCGGTAAATATGCTAAAAATCTAGAACTAGACTTTGATAAAGAGGTCTGCTACGAAAATCTTCCAGGACTTAAGGTTCTGTTTGGTGTAAGATACCTGAAGTTTATGGTTCATTTTCACATATTTCTTTATCATGAAAAGAAGAATGAGCCAGAGTGTGCTTTCATCTTTTCGAGGAACATCATAAGAGAATACCTCAGTTTTGCAAATGTGCTTGGAAAGATTAGTCGTAAGAAGAATCATTTTGTGGTGATGTCTTTCATAGCTGCAATTCTTCATAAGATTATGCTTACAACCTCAAGTATACTACTAAGAATATTAGTAAGACAAACGAAAGGTAGTAGAATCACACCTAATCAGGGTAAAAATTTTTGATGTATGCATTAACGAAGTTACAGTTTATTCCCCCAATGATCTTAAGTCTTTGGATAAGATGCCTAATAAGTTTCAACACAGCTGGGTGGTGAATAGAATGCATTTAGATTCGTTAAAACAATTCGTGACTTTGTTACGATTATACAAGAGGCAAATTATATGCTACAAGATAGAAAGTGTTCATATCAGACAGCGCTAAAATAGCAGAATTAGGAGCTTTGTTTAGAGACATTAATATGCTACAGATACTGGATTTCCAAATTTTGAAGCCACAAATATCGATGAATTTAGGAAATATATACACGAAATTGCTAATTGAGAGATGCATCCACCAGAAGTATATTTTGAGCAAATAATTGGTCAGAGAATCTTCAAGCCATGTAAGTGTATGCAACATGCGAGGTAGATGAGGCTAAGCGTAACTGCAAAATTCGCAGTCAACTGATAAGAGAACTTGTGGTATTTGCACTACCAGAAGTGTGGAAATAATTATTTTTGAAGTTGGGTTGTACACACAGGGGGTGCAATGTAGACGATTTACATCTTCAAGGCATAGAAGTGAAATATCAGCCCATGATTAAAAGGTGGTTTTAAGAAGATAAGTAGTAATAAATGCTCGAAAGTGATATAATCTAATAAATTAGAATATTTTATATAGTCGAATTAAATATTTTAATAGCTGGGGGTACAACCTTGATAGTTGGGCCATTGATTGTCAATTCCCACATTTAGATGCGAGGACGGTATTATTATTTAATTATACGCAGTTCACTTATGAGGACCAAAATCTCGACTCACAAAAGCACATGTTTGAGTTCTAGAAGAAATGACTAGTAAATTAATTGATATACTACATCATATATTCCGTCTCTAAATTGTAAACCGTCAGTTCCTCTTACCCAAACTCCAATCCCCTCATAGTATTCTTTCCCTAATCCCCAGTACCTGCAGATAAAACCCCGATTCTCACCACAAAAATGTGGTTCGCATTTTCTGATAAAGTGACCCAATTGAAATAGATAACTAATATAGGCGCATAGAGGCGATTCGAAAAACTAAGTAACAACAAATTACTTGAACTATAGTCAAAAGTTTATCGAATATACCTTTATCAGCCCACGAGATACCAACTTTTAAAATTACAAATTCTTGACTCAAACTTATAAATGTCCCATTTACTAGAAGACCAGCATTTGGACTTGAATATATCATCTAATATTAGTAATGATAATATGTCAATGTTAGAATCGGCCCTTGATTATCTTGATGGAGCAAATGGTTCCGGACATGGGTTTATGTCTTCAGATGATTTTGCTGATCAAGGTGCCTTTTCCGATACTAAAGATAATACTAGTGTTACGACACCCGAATTAAGTTCACCAAATGATGGATCACTTGTAAATTATCAATATAATTCTTATGGTTATAGTGAAGTCCCAAGATTTCTGGAACAGTTATCCGATCTTCCCAACCCTTTTCCTTTTAAGCCTTCTCATACTAAGAGTTCAAGTTTTAGCCTTCCTGATAAACTTAATCTGCTTTCATTACAAAATTTTAGTCAGGATAATAGTAAATCACCTAGTCCTGAATTTATTTATCATGGTAAAGAACCTGATTCCAGAACAATAAATCCTCGTCAACTTTTCGCTCAGCAGGTCCCAATTGCTTCAGTTTCGAGTTCATCATCAAAACTTAATAGAGCTCAAAAGAGAAAGAGTAGTGGGAGTGATACAATTGCTAGTCCTGCAATTATAGAAAATGATGAAACTCTTCCTCAACGTGATTACATTTTACCACTGTCATCACTGCTGCCTAATTTATCTGCTCAATTTAGCCGGAGATTCCCAGCTGCTCTGAGTGTTGGTACTGATGTTGATTTTAAGATGAATAATGAATGTGTTAATGCTATTAAAGTATGGTTACATAATAGTGATCGTACGAATGATTCAAGATACGATTTACTTTCGAATCCTACCGGGATTATTAAAGGTCAACCAGTTTATAACCGTCGAAACTCCATTCCTTTGGGACAACCACCGAATGGGTTATTCGAAAAACGTAAACGTAGAAAACTGACTAATAGTGCAGCAGCTGATCAAAGAGCTAATGATGTAAGAGGATCATTATTTTCACAAGTTGAATATTCAGATACAAAAGATGTGAATGATAAAAATCCTGCATCACCTAAACAATTAGTTAATAATCGTTTACTGCCACAAGTTTCAATGAACTCGAAATTTCTGAACACTACTGAATCCCATTCTCATAATTTAAATGTGACGATTCCAACACCTGCAACTAATATTGAAGAAGAAGGTAAACCATTCCCATGTCCTGAATGTACTAAACAATTTAAAAGATCAGAACATCTTAAACGTCATATCCGTTCAGTACATTCAAATATTCGACCATTTCATTGTAAATATTGCGAGAAGCAATTTAGCAGATCTGATAATTTGGCTCAACATCTTAAAACCCATTATAAACTAAATTCTAATGGAACTACTTCAATTATTTATGGGAATCCAAACCAACATAGTAGGGGAGGACGTCGTAAAAATAGTTTGAATGGTAATAATGGACCCGCTGGCGGGAATACGTTTGAGTCTAATTGACTTAAAATTGTGTATTTACGTTATATATGAACGACAACGAATTTTTAAAGTATAGGGCTGCAAAAAATTAAATTGTAGCTAAAATTAATTTGTAGTTTGCGGCACGCATACATAGCATGCCCGGTTGTAAGCAACATTGTTGTAAGCAACAGTGATGATTCAGAGTGAGAAAATCGAATATAGAATATTTTGATATTGACAACCAATATAACAGAATTATTTAAAACAAAGACCTCATGCAGTTTGAGCCTGGAGAACCCCTATTCGCACTGATAAGGGGTGGACCACAATTTCAGTTAGTAGTAAAACTACTCAGGGCACTCATTTAATATTAGTTTTAATTATTATCGTAGTAAAATTCCCCCCATCACCCCACTAATTGGTCAATCTTACCGCACCTATTAACTAGTCACGAAACAACCAGCGCCCATCACCATAAACTTTTTATGCTGGTAATTATAACATTCGCACGACCTTCCCAAACCGCGCACGAAATTCTGATGATGGTGAAATTTCAAACCCCCCAAATTGCTGTTTTGCTGATTAGTGTCACTATTTGTCAATTGGTATAATATTTCTAGGTCAATTACTTAGTAATTCGAGATATATTCAACATAGGTAAAATCTCTTTGAAATTGATTTCAAGCTAGATTATTCCAATTATTTAAACTACCATCTAAACAACCTTTAATTATTGGCCATAACCTCGAAAATGTCAAGGTCAATTTATCAGTCCAATGGTAAACCTTTATCACAACAAGCACTTTATCAGCAAAAATTAAAACAAGGTATTTACAATAGTCCTGGTGCTCCTTCTGTTGGTGTTAATTCAAATGCTTCAGATACTGCTGCTCTTTTAGCTGCCTCTACAGATTTAACTGTTCGTCCAAGTTATGAAAGAACAGTGGCTCTGGAAGCTCAAGAAGCTGCTTTAGCCGCCAAGTTGGAAAAAATTTATGAATGGTCTCGTACTGTTGATCAAGATGCCACATCTGCTGCCACTGCCGGTTTAAATGAACTGGCTAAAAGACTGAATACAATTACTTCAACAACAACTTATCAAAGTACCAACTCTCAATTAGGTATTCCTGGTATTAAAGGTAGTTCTATCTATAAAACTGCCAACAAAAATTCTTCTTCAACCATGACTTCAAGAATTAATCCTGATAAGAATTATAGACATGGACTTTTACCAAAAGGTGCTTCAAATGACTTTAATATTGATAAAATCAGTTCTGTTGCTAATTCAAATTCTGCAAAAACAATGGACCTGAGAATTAACCCTGAATTAAGTGCTAGTAGAAGTGGGTTAACAAAAGATTCAGGTAGATCTAAAACTTTCCAGGCTGGTGATATTAGTGGTAAATATCTTTTAAGTGCTGCTTCTGAAAAGGCTCAAACTCGTCTTAATACTCTTTCTGCTAGTGGACGTCCTGAAGACTTTAAAGCTCAAGCTCAAGCTTATGCTAATGCTTTAGCTGTTGCTCAACAGAGAAGTAATGAAAGAATTGCTAATAACAAAAAGGGTCTTATTGATTTGGGTGGTGGTTTAACTGTCACTCAATCTGAATTAGATGCAATGGCTTCTCTTATCGTTCAACCAGTTTTATCTGATATTTCTTCAAAAGCTCAATTGCAAAGGGACAATGATGAAATTGCTAAAAAGCAAAAATTAGAAGCTATTAGGCAACATGATCAAGCTAAGCGTGCTGAAATTGCTGCCAAAGAAAAGGAAAAAGCTGAATTAGAAAAGGCCAAGCAAGAAAGAATTGAAGCTAATAACCAAGAAAAATTGGGTAAGGACAAAGAATATGAAGAATATCAAGTTGTAGAAAATGCCAAAGTTCAAGAAAAATTAGCTGAATTGAAAGAGCAAGAAGAAAAATACGCCGCTGAAAAGGAAGAATTGTTGACCAAGAAGCAGGAAAACCAAGACCAAATTGATGAGGAAGAACAAGAACTTATTGCCTCAAGAAAGAAGGTTTTGGATGATATGCAAGAAGAAAGAGATGAAGAAATTGCACCTCTTTTGGAAGAATTAAGAGTTGAAAATGGTAAATTAGATGACTTAACTAACACCAAAAATGAATTGAGTGATGAGGTCAGTAAATTAACCTCTTTAAATGAAGAATATCAACAAAAATTAGCTGAATTGGAAGAAGAATTAAAGAATACCGAAGAAGATATTGAATTGAATACTACCAATTTGGAAGAAGCCCTGAAGAAGAAAGAAGAAGGTGACAAAGAAATAGAAGATTTGCATAAATCCACGGAAGATGAACTCAAGCAGATTGATGATGAACACCAACAATTGGATGAGGAAATTACTAAATTAGGTGAAACTAAAGAACAACACTTGAATGACAAGGCTAAACAAAAGGCTGAAATCAAAGACCACTTGAGAGAAAGAGTTAAAGATGAAAATGCTATCAATGAAGAATTGCCAGAACATTTAAGAACTGATGTTAATGAAAAGAAGTTGTTAGATACCGCTTCTCTTTTCTCTGATGATGAGGATTTACTTCCAAAAGAAAAGAAATCTGAACCATCACCAGCCACTGCTGCTGCATCTGCTACTATCGCTGCCAGAGATGCAAAGGCCAAAAAATCCAAGTTTAAGAGGTTTTCTAGTATCTTCAAATCTAGTAAACCAACAACTGCTACAAGTCCAACTAAAACAACTACTGCTAAGCCAGCTAGTGCTCCAGTTAAAAAGGAAAAAACCGAAACTATACCAGCCAAAGCCGATGACTCTAAGTCTCAAAAGACCTCTCATAGTTATGATGGATACGAAGATGATATCAGTGTACCTCAAAACAAGGGAGGTTTATTCAAAGAAGAAATCTAATCTTGCATCCATTTTTGTTTTTTATCAATGTTTTATTTACCATCATTATAACTTTATTTGAGCTACCAACCTGTTTATTTATAAACCTCTCGACGAGGTACATTCTATTGTTCATTTGAAGAAGATTTGTTTCATTCTAATGTGTATGTTTTATTATAATTGTATAGATAAATATTTCGCTCGCACTGAAAAATTGTAGATTAAGATGTTTAATGGGTTTAAATTAAGTGAAGCAAGTGATGAATACAAGAAACGTAGGAAAACTCAAATGATGCTATTCTTAGGTTCTGCTGGTGTAACTATATTGGCATCTCGTTTCGCATATAAATCTACCATCACAAGACAATTTTTACCTACTTTTTTCCAGGGAAATCATTCTCCTCCAACAAGTTATAACTTTACAATGGATGCCGCTGTTGCGGTAGGAACCGGTACATTATTAGCTTCTTCTGTGAGTTCCATGGCCATATTTGGAACTTGTTGGATAATAGATGTTAGCAGTTTTAAAGAGTTCGGTTGGAGAATGAAGAGTATAATGGGAGGTAACGACAAATTAAAAGAGCTTGCAGCCCAGCCAATGGACGAAGAAAGTGCCACTATTCAAGACAGCATAAATGACTTGTTAGAGGGCAAGTATGACGATTTAGAAGAAGAAGTTGCCAATTAGCTCACAAATTTTCAGAATTTTGTTATTTTCAAAATTTCAAAAATTTGTTTTTTCACAAATTGACACCGAACAAATCTTAACAGTCTTTATCCATTCAACCCAGTGTCTAGCTTAACCTGTATATCATAGCTTGTAAATATAATCAATTTAATAAATTTAGTAAATTAAATCCTGTACATAGTCGTTCTCCTATCAATAATTTTAGTCTCACTATGCTGGCTGAAATTCTTACATCTGCCTTAAGTTTGGAGAAATAGGCAATTGAATAAATTTGACAAATTATTATGTCTACACCACGTTCACGAGGGGGGCTACCAAGCTCTTCTAGTCGAGGACTTGGGCTAAGTGGTAGATCTGGAACAAGAGGACCACTCCAATCAAGAAGAACCACGGATTCTCCTGGGGTACCTCGAGATGAACCAGGAGATGCGATCCAATTACCGAGAACAAGCAAGGCAAAAAGAAGATTTAGACCTGGTACAAAAGCTTTGAGAGAAATTAGAAAGTTTCAAAGAAATACTGATCTTTTGATTAGAAAACTCCCATTTGCAAGATTAGTGAAAGAAATTGCTGAAAATTATATTGGAACCAATTATGGTATAAGATGGCAAAGCAATGCAGTATTAGCTTTGCAAGAAGCGTGTGAAGCGTATCTTGTACATCTTTTAGAGGATACAAATTTATGTGCTATTCATGCTAAAAGGGTTACAATCATGCAAAAAGATATTCAGTTAGCGAGAAGAATAAGGGGCTATATATGAAGGAAAAGATAGCCATTGGTCGAGATAAAACCGTGGGCCAATATGTATTTTTAGGAAAGATGTTGGGATTAATGTAATTGTATAACTAGATTCCATATAGTATTTAGTGGAATGTAAAAAACTTAAACTGATCGGAATGTCTTCCTGTTGTAAAGTTAGTGATTCGCAACGAGACGCTGTAATGCATTATTTTAAGGTTTTAAAAATCAATGAAAAATTATTAGTATCTGTTTATTACCCCTATGAAAACCATAAATCTCGTGATAGTTGCCATTTCATTGATTTAAAGATATACCCGAGTTTTTTAGTGCTGGCTAGATGCAAGTAATTAAGGTTCGCATTCCTAATTAGGAAACAAAGAAAATATTCATTATTTAAACAATATCATTATAACCTGTGAGAAGACAATAGTTTACATTTGGACACGCTACAGTTTTTGGTGATGAGGAGTGATCTCGATGATAAAATTTCTCTCCTGTTACTACATCATTTTATCATTCATTATTTAATTAATACCTTTTATCATTTATTTTAATATAATATCCTTTACGTAGCATTCTGAATAATGACAACTGTAACCACCAAGAAGAAATTGGTATATAAGCAGGATCCTGATGGAGTTTTCCGATTGAAAAAACTAGGTGAAGACGATAAGCTTTCTACCAAATCAGATAAGAGAACTGTTGACGATTACTTGAATGATTTAATAAGTTGTGCCTACCAAGTGGTAGATCCTAATAAACCTGTAAGTCCTAAGATTGATGACGTGGTTGAAGAAGAAGAAGAAGAGAAAGAAGAAATTGTACCGGAACCTATACCATCTCCCAAATTAGAAAACAGACCCAAAAAACCTCCCATTAAAGTATCCACTGACTTTTCATCTCAAGCCCCCCATCCCCAAAATTCCGGATCCGCGACATCAATAAACAAATCAGAACATTCAATGCGTTCCCCAGTTAAAGAAGTAACTCCGGGATTGAATATAAGCATTCCTCCATCACCTAAATCGGTGGCAGTTTCACCTGTACCCGTTGTAAGGGCATCACCATTTTCATTTTTAAATACCACGTCACCAATGTTTCATATCCCAAGTTTTGGACTAGGAATAATACTTGCATTAATTATAGCTAGATCTTTTGATCAAATAGTATATTATTCATCTATTGCATTTAACTATGCCAAAATAGGGATAATATGGGCAGTCTTACTTGGAGTAATTGGTTGGTATAGTGGAATTGTTAAAATTGAAGACACCCCATTTACCAAAGCAGGTATGATGAGTCTCATTAACAGAATGAGAGGAAGAACTGAAGAAGTGGTTGTTGAAGAAGACAATAGTTTTGAAGAAGAACCTGAAGTTGAAATAGAACAACCCAGACCTCTGCATACTCAAGCACAAGATTACCTTGATGATTCTCCACCACAAGTCCACAGAAGACATTCAGGAAGATCTAGGCCAAGAAGTAGAACACGGCCTATTGATCACAGAGACAGAGACAGAGAAAGAGAGAGGGAAAGGGAAAGAGAGAGAGAGAATAGAAGAAACACTTTGACTAATGTCATGCCTTTCAAAGCACAACTCAGACATGATTATGCTGATAGGTCACCAAGTGTTCCAAACTTACACGAAAAACATGCAGCTCCACCCAAGTTAAGCAGATTTCATACAAGTGAACCTAAATCGAATTATTCTAAATTCGTTGAAAGAAGTCGTAAACAAGATAAAGCTCATAAACCAAGTGGGTCAATTGACTCTTTTGATTCTAATAATTTGAAATATCCTCCTCATTCATCATCATTACCAACAACACCTTCACACCCAAGCCCCGTACACTCTACGCCTACACCTATGCATATTCATAATCATAATGCACCATTACCTTCATTACCAGATGAAGATTTACCATTCGTTAACGAAGTGAGATTAATAACAAAGGAAGAGGAGAACGATGAAGTTGAGGAATTACCATTTAATGTCAAAAGGCTGGGAACAACCATGTCCAAGAAATCTGTTCTTGGAACAAGAGCTAACTATAATAAATTCTTAGAGAATGCTCAACACTTAGATTATGATTAGAATTTCGTTAGTAGTTTATAAAGATTTCGCAGCCATATATTTGTGCGTGTGCACGCTTTCCAAATATTCAATGCGCACTTTTCACCAAGCTGGTGAATAAATATTTACATTAATGCCTTTGTATAGAGAAGATAATTTCTTGGTGGTTCATCCAGGAAGTGAACACACGTTATTTCTGTTTGGATTACAAGAGTCCTTAAGTCCTCCAGAGTATCAAATTCCTTCTGTGGTATATCAAAACCCCGTGACGAAAGAGTACCAAGCTCAAAAAGATGAAAGCTCAATTGAAGAACTTGTTGAAATTCACCCAATTAAAGCTAGCAAAATCGTCGACCTTGACGCGTTTAAATACTTGCTTAAGACTGTTCAACAAAGTATCATTGCTAAAAATCCAATTGTAACCATTAATCAAATTCCTTTGTTATTGATAATACCTTCATTAAGCTGGTCGAGATTACAGATTGAATCTATCACAAAATACGTTCTTGAATCCTTAGAATTCACCGGGTTCAACGTTTTAGATTTATCTATTGCTTCCAACTTTGGAATAGGTAATGGTACAAATTCTGTTGTTGTTGATGTTGGTAAAGAAAGTATTCAAGTTAGTGCAGTGGTTAATTGTCAAAATATTAAATATGCTGGGAAATATTTAAACGTGGGTAGTCAAATTATAAATGAAGAATTAGCAAAATTATTACCTTCATTAAACCCGAAACAAATTGAAGCTTTAAAGACTTCAGATATTTATGAGGTAATTAATGATGATGAATCTTTTTACTCAATGAAAGATTTAAAACAAACAGACGACGATATCGATGTTGCTAAATTGGTAACAGAAGATCTGAATGGTGTTAAAGTTGAAGAAAAAGAAGAATCTGAAGAAAAGTTACCAAACGTTCAATTAGAGAAAAATACTTTTACCGATCCAGATACCAATGAAAAAATCTCTGTAGGTAAAGAAAGATTCCAAGGTGCTTCCAAATTAGTTGAAATAATAGCTGACGTAATCCACAGTGCATTAGATAAACTTCCTGATCTCGAGAGAAAGCAAGAATGTTATAATAATTTGATACTTATTGGATCTACATTCAAGATTCCAGGTTTTAAACAAGCATTGATTAGATCAATTCATGAAAAATATTTGATTCGTTCTCCTGCTGAACAAGCTGCTGTTGAAGCTTCAGGTATAAATTCAGCAATTGCTGCTTATCAACAAGCTGAAGAAACAGGAGAAACTAATGAAGGTGAATTTGTGATAGCTCAGGTTCCAACATCTGTCAAATTAGCCAGATATCCTGAACATTTCCCCGAATGGAAAAAACCTAAAGAATTAGGTGGATCATGGGAAAATGTCTTCTTTTTAGGAGGTCAAATTTATGCTAAACAAATATTTGGAAGTAATACCAATAATGGAGGTGAAATGTTTGTTGATTCCGATAGTTATGAAGAGAAAGGTCCTCAAGCTATTTGGAATTCAGTGATTTAAATAGAGTAATCTGTGTACAATTAACTAGGAATAAAGTGTAGAATTAACCCCAACGCGATTTTTCACCGCGTCTTCATTTGTATGTTCAGAGTCTTCTTACCAAGAACAATATCTAGAATAAGTGTAAGAATGGCTCAACAGCAATCAATAGCGAGATTTTTCTCTGGGAAAGGTTCTTCAGATAAACAAGAAAAGACCAGTGATAAAAAGAGGATTAGTATACCAATAACTGAAAAGAGTCCTAAGAAGCCTAAAGTAGAAGATAAGGATGAGAAAGTTGAAGAGGCAAAAACCAGTGACAAAGAAGAGTCTCCTTCGACTTCTGATGAACTTGCTGATGCAGAAAAGCTCATCAAGTTGAGCAAGAAAGAACATGATCATCATAAGAACGAGAAAGTCATTACTGAATCCAAGTTGCCCTATGCTAAATTGTGTGCCGTGTTTGAAGAGATAGGTGCTGAATCCGGTAGACTTAGAATGATTTCGATTATTTCTGAGCTCTATACAGAAGTGTTAAAGAGTTCAACTATCGACAAATTGGTAAAAATTGTCTACTTATCCATCAATAGATTAGGTCCAGATTATGAGCCAGATTTAGAACTTGGTTTAGGTGAGACATTGTTGATTAAAGCTATTAGTGAATGTTATGGTAGACCAACAACCAAGATTAAGCAAGACTATAAGACATTTGGTGATTTGGGTTTAGTAGCTCAACAATCAAGATCTGGTCAGCCAACAATGTTTAAACCTCAACCCTTAGATGTCGACTACGTATTTGAGAGTTTGACTAAAATTGCTAAATCTACTGGTAAAGATTCACAGCTGAAAAAAATAGGATTGATCAACAAGTTGCTTACTGCTTGTGAAAGAAAGACATCTGAAGCTAAATTTTTAGTAAGATCTTTAGAGGGCAAACTCAGAATTGGATTGGCAGAGAAAACCGTATTAATTGGATTGGCTCAAGCTTTTGTAAATTATGAAAACCATGCACTTACACCAGAAAACATAACAAAAGCAGAAGATATCATCAGAGAATCATTTTCTTCAGTCCCAAACTACGAGATTATTATCAGAAATGCATACGAGCATGGGATTTTCAATTTATTGGAACATGTGCACTTAACACCAGGTATTCCATTAAAACCCATGTTGGCCAAACCAACAAAAGCTATATCAGAAATCTTGGATAGATTTCAAGGTGAAGAATTTACTTGTGAGTATAAGTATGATGGTGAAAGAGCACAAATTCACTTACTTGAAGATGGCAGTGTAAGAATTTATTCTCGTAATTCTGAAGATATGTCCCAAAGATACCCTGATTTAATTTCCATCATCAAAGACTTCTTAAAGGTTCAAAAAGAAGATAGCTCAACTGAAACAGTTAAATCTTTAATTTTGGATTGTGAAGCTGTCGCTTGGGATAGAGAAACTGGTAAGATTTTACCTTTCCAGGTTTTATCAACTAGAAAGAGAAAAGATGTCGAGGAGAAAGATATTAAAGTCCACATCTGTTTATTTGCATTTGACATTCTTTATTTCAACGGAGATTCAATTGTCAATAAAACTTTATCAGAGAGAAGACAAATTATGTTTGATAATTTAAAGCCTATTGACGGTAAGTTTGCTTATGCCACATACAAAAACTCTTCAAACTTGGACGAATTGCAAGCATTTTTAGATCAATCCGTCAAAGACAGTTGTGAAGGGTTGATGGTTAAAATGTTAAATTCGAAAGAATCTTACTACGAACCATCAAAAAGATCTCGTAATTGGCTTAAGTTGAAAAAGGATTATTTAGCAGGAGTTGGTGATTCTCTTGACTTGGTGGTTTTGGGTGCCTATAATGGAAAAGGTAAAAGAACAGGTACCTATGGTGGATTCCTTTTGGCAAGTTATAATGACGATACTGGTGAATTTGAGACCACCTGTAAAATTGGAACTGGATTTTCTGATGAAGATTTATCAAGCCTTTACCAGAAATTAAAACCTACCGAAATTAGTCAACCCAAAAGTTCTTTTATTTATGACTCAAGTGCTGTGCCGGATGTATGGTTTGATCCTACCATATTATTCGAAGTTTTAACTGCAGATTTATCTTTAAGTCCGATTTACAAAGCAGGACATCAAGAATTTACCAAGGGTATTTCCTTAAGATTCCCAAGATTTTTGAGAATAAGAGATGATAAAGGTGTAGAAGACGCTACTACATCGGAACAAGTGATTGAATTCTATTCAAAACAAGCAAATGTACAATCTTAATTAAAATAATGTATATTAATAAATAATCGTTAATTAGTCAAATTTCTCCTTCTCTTCCCATCTTTCTCTCATCTTCATCTTTATCTTGTCAGTCAACTTCTGATGAATATCGTGATTCTTCTTGTTACTGAAGTTCAACTCCAACTGACTAGATGCTCTTGAAATAGCATAATCATCAGAATCTCCTCTTGGGGTTAGAACAGAGTCCTTATTCTCATGTAATGCATAATCACTAAACATTGGGATATTTGTTAATGAATTCTCAGAATTCAATAATGAGACTCCATCTGACATTGAAGAAGAGGAGGAGAATTGTGAGCTCAACGAGGTCGAAGAATTAGATGATGAATCGTTTTCTTTTCTATTCTTTCTGCGTTTTTTCAAACTTTCAGTTATCTTGTCTTCTTCACCGTCACTTAATTCCAATAAGTTGAAATCAGTTGGGAATAATTTCCAACCAAACTCATCAACAATAACAGTGATTTCATCAGTCAATTTACTTCTATACTCTTTGAGTTCTCTGATAGAAGATCCATCGATAATCGAAATATATAAGGGCCTGATACTCTTGAAAGTGTCCAATCCTTGTTCTCCAGTTAACAAAGCAGCATAAGTAATCAACACGTTAAAACAGTAAAAAATTGGCCATAACTTAAAGTGGCTAATTGTGAATCCCAAGTAGTTTCTTAAAAGGAAACAACCTATGGTCGCATAAAGACTATAAAAGATAGGAGCAATGACTAAACTCACCAAAATCTTCCAAGTAGCAACTACATCGTTTCCTTGAATTTTCACAACTGAGTTGGCCAATGCACTTCTCTTCTTTTTGTTTGAAATAATTTTGGCTATCAAGAAAACAGGCGAAAATAAAACAGCTCCGGGTAAAGCTAAAATAAACAACGAGACCAATTTTATTGATCTATAAGTAAGAATACCCAAACTTCTGAATTTACTCTTTTCGTTGAAATTTTCAAGAAGATGGTCAGGTAAATGTATTTGATCCAATTTCCTATTATACTCCAAAATTTTCTCTTTCAATGCTTGAACTTTTGGTTCTTTCTCAAATGTCTTATAACCATGAACCAATCTTCTATTCATTTCAATGACTAAAGGTAAAGGTAAACGAGCAGCAAAATGGTTAGCATATAATCTTCTAGCAGCTTGAACAACCATCAAAGTTTCAAACGAGTCACAAGTTACGGTAACGGCCTTTAATCCATTTGTAATAACATCAAGCAACTCTTTAACAGCTTCTTTATTAGTTTCTGGGTTCTGATACTTTTCACATAATTCTTTGGTTATTTCAATAGGATTTCCATACTCAATAACAGCTCTACTTCTGAATTTGTGGGCATTGAAATAGTTCATTCCACAAGGAACAATCTTCACATTACAACTAGGAAAGTTGGCCATAGCTCCCAATGCCATGATCGCAACACCCGCTTTGATAGGCAACAAATCAGTTCTATCATGAGATCCACCTTCGGGAAATATACCAATACAGTTATTATTTGCCAAATGGTTAAAAACATTGTTGTAGACTTCATTTTGGTCAACTTTTTCGGCATACTTGAAAGTAGTTCCTTCTTTCAATAACTGAACGATTTTTCCAGTATCTTTAAATGGCTTTCTGATTATAATAGTTTCATCATCAACAATCTCTTCAACTTCAGAAGCTCCTAAAGATTTAGGTAAAGCAATTAAACATTTAGGTTTTAAGTATTTAGTAAAAAACGTATTCTGGCCTTTTATAAGACAAGCATCTTTTTGAAAGTTAACAAATATTTTACCCTGACCTGATTTCAAGTTATCTTGTGGTCTTTCAACTGGGATTGATAATTGACATTTTGACATCATTCCAATTAATTTCAACCTGTAAGATTTAGCAGCTATAAGGAAACTGATTCTTCTACCACTAACCTTCTTTACTTGGTTCATTAAAATAACTGGGTCAACAAACTGATTTGCGTGTGGTGCTCCTACAAATATGACAGGCCCAGTTCTTGGGATTTTAAACGCCCCTCTAGATCTGATTTCTCTAAAGAAGCAATCAAAGGTCACGTTTAAAACCCAAAGAAGAAGATCATAGGTAACTAATCTCCACCAAGGGAACGGTACATAATCTGCCATGGTTTATAAAGTGTAAAGATTTGACATCCAGATAAAATGAGGCAACCGCGCCCAATTAGGAAAGCCGGCACCAATCGATGCGAGATGAGATCCGACTTCACCCCCGAATAATCAAGGCGTATAAGTTCGGCAATAAGGGAATTATTTGTGAAATTTGTGAAATTTACGGACTTAAATAAAATACGATTGAATTATATTTATAATTTAGACTAAATCTTAAGATTCTTGGTACCTTCTTCAACACGAGAATTTCTTCTTCTCTCAACATCCCAATTATATAATCTGGCAGTATTAACTTCCATAGTAGTAATATTTTCTTTCAAGAATACTACATCTTCTTTAGCAACTTCTAACAGCTGTTTAGTATTTTTCAACCTTTCATCCAATAATTCAATGGCTTCGTCTAGTTCATATTCCAACATAACTTCAGCTCCGAGCCAAAGATAAACTGAATTCAAATTCTTGGTATCTATTGAAGCCTTTGTGTATAATGTATCATTTAATTCGTAATTAGTCTCTATAGTATTAACTTCATCTTCTTCTTCACCTTTAGACTTGTTTTCTTTAATATGCTTTATGATTTCCAAATTTTTTTCTATGTCAGGGATCTTGATATTCAATTCTCTCAATTGGTTTCTCCTGGAAAGTTCCATATACTTATACTGCAGTAATCTATCTTGAAAAGCTTGCATTACCTTGTCGAAATCAGTCTCGACATCTTTGACGAAATTCTCGACTTTGTCGATGAAAGGTGCTTCGGGTATTCCACGGGGGTTGGTCTTGTCTGTTCTTTGGTGTGTTAGTTCGTTTATGCTTCTAGATGCTCGATTATATTACATACTTTAGTATATCCATTACCTTGATATAGTTTTTCACCGCGCGAGTGAAAAATCATTTTTTACTTTACATTATAATACGTATATGAGATATGCTTATTAGTTCATTTACTCTTTTCACTGAACCCTTTGAAGTATCTTTCTCTGAAATTCTTGATATTGTTTTCCTTCAACCCATTACTGGTGATTCCTTCATAACTAGAATCTCTCTTAACATATACAAGAAGTCTACGAGACCACTTATTGAATTCTTGCTCTAAATTGTATAATACTTCAAGCTTTTCGTGTTGAGGAATTTGATTAACCTCAAACTCATCATTGGCTGTTGGCATCCAAAATCCTAATCTTCCTCCTACAGGTAATCTTTCAGCAGCAAAATGAAGAAGATCATCCAATAAATTTGATAATTCATAAGGTTTTTTGGGTGCTATAAAATCACGACGTAGATGTGCCTTTTCTCCATTAATGACAACATTTTCTCTTCCGGCAGCTTTCTCTTCGTTTTTAGCACCACATACTTTGAGTCCTTCTCTTACACCATAAGGAGGATCACAAACTATTGTATCTATTGGGAAATTTGATCTGAATGCATTATTAGTGAAATCCATCGTAAGAATATCGAGAAAGTTTGTACGGGTATTATACTGCTTGAAGTTCAGATCTATGGTGTTTTTTCCTTTCCCTTTTAATATTCTGACGTCTATATCTGATCCAATTGAGAGTCCTCCAAAGTTGGCAGCTGCAACAAGAAAAGAACCTGTTCCTGTAAATGGATCATAAACAATCTTATTAGTATCTACTTGAGTAATATTACAGGACACCAAAGCCAACTCGGCATCAAATGAAGTCGTACCAATATACTTTCTTCTTCTCAAGTCATATTTATCGAGAATATTTTCAGTTCTAGCACTTAATTGAACTTGTCTACCAAACCACATATTCTTTGGGGCAGTAGCTTTTTCTTGACCTGAAACCTCATATTCTTCAAGAATGGTGAAAACTTCATCTGGATTCTTCATTCGTATTGGGCCTTCAAATGCAAGAAACTTGAAGGACTCAATCATGGGGAATTTTTCAGAGTTTGTTCTTTTACCCATATACCCCACGAAATCGAATTTGAACGAACATTGTTTGTAAAGATCAAACTTCTCCGAAGACGTAATTTTCACACTTTCTTGTAGTTCTTCTAGGGTTTTACCGTGGCCCCATAATTCGTAAATGCCTCTGGCCAAGATGGACCTCTTGAGGATGTCTTTTGCCTGTTGGTCATTTTCTAGCTGTACTATGAGAAAAGGATTTGATTCGTTGTGATGCAGAATATCCAAACTTATACCGTGCAATTCGGCCAAGGATTCCAACTCAGCTCGCCTGAAGTTAGGGTATGCTTGGGCAAAGTATATCAAGTAGTCTCTCATAGATGATAAAAATATGCGAAGATGAGATGAGATGAGATCAGTTAAATTTGCAACAATTAGGATAAAATATTACAGAGTTCGAATTAAACTCTACAACTAGATTTCTAAAACACACTATCAACAAGTTAAACATTCCTTACAATATGTAAATATGAAATATTTCAGGTGATATTCGCAGGTGCACGACCAGCATCTCGCATCGTCGCACAATTCGTCGATTAACATAATTGAGCATTTCGACAACTGTTTAAACTATAAAACCTACACCTGAAAGTGTAAATTGAGTGGTTAAACATTTCCAATTCTATCCATCATACTTACACATAGTTAATTACCTCCAGGTGAATAACCCATTGTGATTTGATAAATTTTTCATACAAAAAGAATAGTTGCGTTTGCCCCCAAATCGTACATTACCGAACTTTATATTAATTAAGTAGGTAGATCAAGTACATATTTGATAAACAATATTATTAGTGTTGAGTTCATTCCGGTAAGCTTTAGTATATTATATATAAAATGTCAGCTATAGATGATGATGAAGCCCTCTTTGAGGATATTTATGGTGATGATGATACAAATGATCAAACAACCACAAAGGATTCCCCAGAACCAAAAACCCTGGAAGTAGAAAACAAAGATGATTCAAAACCTGCTTCGGATTCTGCTCCTGGTGCTCCAGCTCCTGTCTCTACCGAATCCACTACTGCTGAAACTTCAAAGCCTGCTGAAAATGCTTATTCTGCCAATACAGTTGCTCCTCCAGCCCCTCCAGCTCCAGCTCCAGGTGCCGTACCACCACCAGCCAGTAATGCCCCACAAGTTCCAGCAGGTGCTCCTCCAGCCCCAGGAGCTGTTCCACCTGGAATGCCAGATTTTGCTCAATTACAACAGCAATTTGGAGGTATGCCACCACAAATGCCACCACAAATGCCCCAGCAAATGGCCCCATCAAATATGGGAAGAGATAGTGGGAAGATGTTCATTGGTGGTCTTAATTGGGATACTACCGAACAGGGATTAGTCGATTACTTTTCTAAATACGGTGAAGTTCTGGATTACACCATTATGAGAGATTCTGCTACTGGAAGATCAAGAGGTTTTGGATTTTTGACTTTCAAAGATCCAAGATCTGTTGATGAAGTGGTTAAAACTGACCATGTTTTAGATGGTAAATTAATTGATCCAAAGAGAGCTATTGCTAGAGAAGAACAAGATAAAGTTGGTAAAATTTTCGTGGGAGGTATTGACCCATTGGTTACTGAAAAAGAGTTTAATGATTTCTTCTCTCAATATGGTCACATTATTGATGCTCAATTAATGATCGATAAAGATACTGGTAGATCAAGAGGATTTGGGTTCATTACTTATGATTCTCCAGAAGCTGTTGATAGAGTTTGTGTGAATAAATACGTGAGTTTCAAGGGTAAATCGATGGAAGTTAAAAGAGCTGAACCTAGAGGCCAACATCAACAAAATCAACAATTACAACAATTACAACAACAGCAAATGTACAACCCTTATAATCAATACGGTCAATTGAACCAATATGGTCAATCTGCTGCTAACATGACACCTGAAATGGTTGAATACTGGCAAAGAATGCAACAATGGTATATGTATCAACAGCAACAAGCTGGTGAAAATGCTGAAGGTGAACAACCTGGTCAACCTTTAAATCCTCAACAACAAGATGAACCTGACCAAAGGACTTCTGCTCCAGAAAGACCTCAAAGTGATTTCAATAGAAATAGAGATTATGGAAATGGCAATAGAGATTATGGTAATAGAGATTACGGAAATGGTAGAAGGGATTACGGCCCACCAAAGGGTCCAAGAGGTGGGAGAGGTGGTAGATGTGGCCAAAGAGGTAGAGGTGGTTATAATAGGAGAGGTGGTTACCACCCATATAGTAGAGGTGGTGGAAGAAGATAAAGATAAGCTTCTTTATAAAATCTGTTTATTTGTGTTGATAACGTATATACATGTTTGGTTTTCATTTATTAACGTCTCTTTGAAGGTCTAGCGTTTTTAGCCTTTCTCTTTTCTTTTAATTTCCTGTCTCTTCTAATTTGTTCAGTACTCTTTATTTCCAGTTGACTTCCTGGCTTATTGTATCCCTTGATGTTCTTACCAGATTCAAGAGCTTTACCAACCTTCTTAACTTGCTTGTGGTAATCGTCTCTAAATTTATCAGGTAATTTAGGTGCTTTGTTTTGCTTATGTTTCATCTTCTTGTTACCCAAGTTACTCATTGAATCATCACCACTTCTGGTAGGATGCAGTTTCTTCCATTCTTCGAATCTACCAGATTTATAGGTTGCTGGAATTCTTTGACCTGACTCACTAATGATATATTTGGTATCTGTAGATCTTGAGTTGATATACTTTCCTTTCTTCTTATCCCACGTATAAATTTGTTTATTGACTTGAACCTTATCATCATTTTCCAAATCAAATGCTGCATTTGAAGCATTATTGGCAAAACTTGAGTTCAAAGATAATTGCTTGTCTTGAAGATCGGATGCTGATGCATAATGACTCATATAGAATTGAGGATCTTTATACGATTTTTTAGACTTAAGCTTGCCTTTGGTCTCATCAAACTCTTCAAAAAATTCTAAATCTGCTTCGTCAATCTGCTCATCGACATCCTCTTTTTTGTTCAAAATTTCATCTTCGATACTATGACTCAAACCTGCAACCTTTTCTTTCTCTATCAAATCTCTACGTTCTTTAGCTTTTCTTTGAATTGGAGCTAATTGTTTTCTTCTCTTGAACATGAATTCTGCCATACTATTTTCTGCCTTTTCCTTTTCTTTTGTATTGAATTCGAAAACAGTTTCTTTACTATTTCTGTTAATTAATTTGTCCAAGAAAGCTTGCTTTTCCCTTTCCAAATTAGGACCAAAAAGAAGATGTTGCTCATCCCACAATTGGTGCTCAACTAAATTCTTTGATCTTTTAACAGATTCTGTTGAGGCAGGTTGTCTAGTTCTGTGAAATAATTTTTCACCTTTTATGGAAACATCTTTGACAGTCTTTAAGTCATAACTGTTTTTTAATAAATTTTCATAGATCTCTTCACAATTCTCTAATTCAGCTCTCGGAGCAGATCCAATAACTAATCTGTCGGTATACGAAACCTTAGGTTCTTTATAATCATCACCCATCTTTTCTTTAAGTAATTTACATCTAGATTCATGCAATGAAGTGGTAAGGATCTTTTTACCAAGGAAAAGTTCCAAATCCAACAAGTAAGGAAGCTCTTTTTCATTGACGATAGAGTATGCCCAACCTTTATTACCTGCTCTTGCAGTTCTACCAACTCTATGGATGAAAATCTTTGAGGAGGAAGGTAAAGTGAAGTTGATGACATTAGCTAAAATAGGAATATCGATACCACGGGCTGCAACATCTGTTACCACCATAATAGTTGTAAGACCAATTCTAAATTGATATAATTGTTGTTTTCTAGCAGTTTGGTCTAAAGTACCATAAATATAAGAAACAAGGTACCCGTATGATCTCAAAAGATTTGTGATGTATTCAACATGATGTCTTGTTGGAACGAAAACGATTGTAGAATATTTGGATGGAATCAAGTTAGCAGGAGGTAATCTTTCCTTCTTAAATTTCTTTCTCTTTTTACCATTAGATTCTTCTTCGTCATCTGAATCATCTCTATTGTTCATATCAGTCATTTTCTTAATTTCTTCTTGTGATGGGAGTGGCATTTTGATTACATCCTGTAAAAGGTAGATCAAATTTGCTTCTCTTTCATTTTTCTTTGTAGTAATAAAAGCCATTTCCAACTCATCTGAAACTTTTGCTTCAGCATCTAATCTCACTAAAGTAGGATTAGAGAGACCAGCTTTTGCAAATTCAACTAAAGATTTAGGTAATGTGGCAGAGAACAATAAAGTTTGTCTTGAAGTAGATAAACCTGCAATCAACTCATTTAATTGTTCAGCAAAACCCAATTCGAATAATCTATCGGCTTCATCAAAAACAATATACTCAACTGCTTTTAAGTTCAAGTCCATTTCAATTTTTAAATGTAAAAATCTACCTGGAGTTGCAATAATTATATCTGGATTGGTCATCATAGCACTAAATTGATCATCTAATGAATCACCACCCACAAGTAAAGTTATTCTTAAATCAGTTTTATAACTGAACTCTTTGACTTGTTTATATGTTTGTAATGCCAATTCTCTTGAAGGGGACAAAATGATAGCTCTTGATCCAGCTTTAGCAGAATGTGCTTTCAATTTTTCTACCATAGGTAATGTGAAGGCAGCAGTTTTACCTGAACCTGTTCTAGCCATACCAACAACGTCTCTATTATCCATGATTAAAGGAATGGTCTTTCTTTGAATTGGAGTTGGCTGCTTAAATCCTTTCTTCAAGATGTTACTCATTAAGAATTTAGAAAATCCAAATGACTGGAATGTACCACTCTTTGCTTTCTTTACATTAGGATTATTTGTAGCAAAATATGAAGAAATAGAATCAGTGGTATCTTTTTTAGATTCTGAACTAGCATCCTCATTATCAGATAATTCTAAGGTAGGAAATGCTTCAGTTGGTGAAGTTTTCCTCTTTTTAAGAGGTCTTTTTGGTAATGAAAATTCCTCAGATTCGTTCCCACTCTCGTCTGAGCTTTCAACATTAAGGGCTAACGATTTAGTGATGTCAAATTCGTCGTCTGACATGGCTTTAACAGGAGATGAGGCAGAGATGAGCTCGTTTTTTTTCGCAGTTGGACTGTTAAAATCAAAATCTACAAAAGCGAACGAAACTCCACTGATACCACGACACCAAAACGCTAATTGAAATTGGATACGTTCTTAAGAGATCATTATAGATAGGTGTTACTAAGAGCTTCATAATATGGCCCCTGTGAGAAAGAGAAGGCTACAACTTTATGTGGGGTTGGCCATATTATTAACTGGTACCATGTTTCTCATTGGCCGTACCCTAAACAACGAATTCGAGATTGAGATCGAATCTGCATTGATAAAAGAGGGTTCGAAGATATCAAATTTTTTCGGAGGAAAAACAAGACCATTTCTGGAAACAGAAGCAGCTAGAAAATCTGAATTAGCCAACGAAATTAACAATTTTGACGAATTTACAGTCGATGAAAAGTACGAATTAATAAATGAATTGGTTCAACCTTTAGACCCCAAAAGATTTGACTTTTTATCACTCATTTTTACAAATATATTCAGATATAAGCCAGCAGTATCTGAACTTACTACATACGAAAGTGATGAAAGAATATACCATGCAAGATATAATTCTAAAGATGATGACAGTGAAGATAATAGAATTGTGTTCAATGAAGATTACTTATCGAGCTTTTTAAGATTAAGTGGAAAAGAATTCAGTGCAATGCAATACTCCCATTCTAATATCTTAAAGACCTTACCCAAACCATCCCAAGTTCCAAAGAATATGTATCAAGGAGATGGTATTGTTTTTGTAGGAGGTGGAAAATTTAACTTTTTGACCCTTTTATCTGTTAAGTCAATAAGAGACTTAGGAAGTGAATTACCTATAGAGATTCTTATTCCCACTTTAGAAGAATTTGAATCGAATTTATGCTTTAAAGTTTTCCCACAATATAATGCCAAATGTATCTTACTTCCTCATGCATTGAAACAAAACGGTATTGAAGAAAACATATTTAAAAAATTCGAATTTAAAGGTTACCAATATAAAGTTTTAGCATTGATCTTATCAAGCTTTGAGAGAATATTGTTCTTAGATAGTGATAATACTCCAACAAGAAATCCTGATTCTTTATTTGCTAGTAACCCTTTCACTGATTATGGGTTGATCGTGTGGCCTGACTTCTGGAAGAGAGCTACATCACCTTTCTATTATGAAATAGCTGGTATAAAGATCGATAAAAACCAGTACCTTAAAAGATACAACGAATTAATTAGTGATTATGAAGAAATCGATTATTCAAAAAATCGTGAGTCGGAAATCCCATTCCATCAATTAAAAGGTGCTATTCCAGATCCTACAACCGAATCAGGTCAATTAATGATCAGTAAAAAATCACACCTTAATGTTTTAATTCTTGCTTTATATTATAACTTGTATGGACCTACTCATTATTATCCATTGTTTTCTCAGGGAAGTGATGGTGAAGGTGATAAGGAAACGTTTTTAGCTGCATCTGTAGCTTTGGGATCTAACTTTTACCAGGTGAAAAAGTTTTTGAAAGCTTTGGGATACTTCGATAAGAATAATAACTTCGTGGGTACTGGAATGGGTCAGTTCAACCCAATAAAAGACTATGCAAACTTAGAACCTGATTTGCTATTTATTCATTCAAATTTCCCCAAGTTGAATCCTTGGGATTTGAAAACCCAAGGCAAAATTTTCGATGAAGGAAAAAGAATCAGATTATATGGAAATGGTGTTAAAAAAGATATACATTTTGATTTTGAACTACACCAATGGCAAAACATGAATCATTTCGTATGCCAGGAAAAGGTTAAAATAAACATATTCAAGGATGTAGACCCACAGGAACTTTGTGATGAAATCAACGCACATTTACAGTTTTTGAAGGATACAACTCATCTTACCAAAGATGCCTTTTAGCTAATAGATTTAATTTATACCAAACTTTTTATTTCTATGTAAACGACAATTATATTGGTTATTTTAATTCCATGAAATGAACTTGAAAGCAATTAGTGTTGATAGTAATTGCAGCCTAATAAGAAATGCCCTCGCACTACGTTAAAATTCTACTAGCATCACTAGATCAGCTATATAACCTAATTCATGATATTGATCCTATTTCTCCATTCCTCTATTTGCTTCAAACGGGACATACTTCAGAAGATAATCCCAGTCGTGTTTTTTTTCGCCAAATCGCACTCGCATAAATCATTTAGTTCTAAGAGACCTAAACACCATCAACATGGCAATTAAATTCATGTTCCTCCTATCCAGGCAGGGTAAAGTAAGATTGACCAAATGGTACGAGGCCATCAGTCAGAAAGAAAAGAGTAGAATCATGAAAGAACTCACCACCATTATATTAACTCGTCGTGCTAAAATGTGTAATATTTTGGAGTATAAAGATATTAAAATTATATATAGAAGATATGCTTCTTTATTCTTTATCATGGGTATTAGTAGTGATGATAATGAGTTGATCAGCTTGGAAATAATCCACCGTTATGTTGAACAAATGGATAAAATGTATGGAAATGTTTGTGAATTAGATATTATATTTGGATTCAGCAAAGCCTATCATGTTCTAGATGAGCTATTATTAGATGGGTATATTCAAGAGAGCAGTAAAAAAGAGGTATTAAAGAGAGTTGCACAACAAGATGAATTAGAAGGATTAGAAGATGTAGATGGTCTTGTTTCTTCATATTAATATAGAATAATGAAACTTTTATGCAATTATGTATCGTTACTGATTAAGTATTTTAATGAAATGACTGGTACAACTCTGGAAACTGTATGAAAAGTCTAAGTCAGGATCACAGGTGCATCTATTTTTAAATCTTAGCTCCTCTGTTTTAGGACACTGAAGATATGGGGAATGATAATATCCAATATCTTCAAGATATAAGACATCTTTTTTTTGCAAGTATAAGCTAGCATACAAGGTGTGAACAGGAGCATCGCCCCATCTTTCATAAAAGAATCCTCCTGTAGAATCTAAATAATTGAAAAAAGATGAGTAGTTATCATTTCTAAAAACTTCAAAGCTAGCAATTTCAAAATTTGACCAGAAATGACAAAGATTATATGAATTATATTCGTCATCATTTTCAACAAGTTTTAGAAGATCACCATTAAAACTATGTGAATTTTTATATTCAGTCACGTGATCCCATAAGGATTCTATAGTGTCCCCGTATTCGAACATGGTAAGTGTAAAAGCATATTTCTTTTGGTGATCGTGCATATACTGGAAAATATCATAATTTACATCACACAAAAGTTTAATACCAGGTTCAATTCTCCAGTAGTAATCATAATCTTGTAAAAGAGGATGTACATAGAAAAATCCTGAGTAAAATCTGCACATGAATCTATAAGACTCTGAATCACCATAAACTACGCCTTTTTCACCAAGAATTTTTCGGGAATACTCTGCTTGATTTCTATCGATCCATTCGGGATAAGACCAATATTCTTCAGGGATTTGACCAAATGAAACTTTTGAGGTTGATAAATAATTGCGAATGGTTGCAATAAAAGTATTTGTAAAAGGTTTATCGTTTAAAAATACGTAGTCATAGTTGTAATTGTTATTGAATCTATCTTGGACCGATTGGATGGTTTCAAGTAAGTCATAAAGTTCATTATTTCTGCAAAGTACTAAAAACACAGCCTTAACATTATTTGTAGACCCTTTATTATTAATTTCGGGATCGGGAAATGGGGTCGAACTATTTATATAATCAATAACAAGAATTGACTCTAGATTATTATTTGATCCGAGAATCTGATGATCAGTAGGTTCCGCATAACTCGTGGGGATATGTATACCCCAAAAAGCAAGGCTTAAAATTAACAAATCTATTAACGTCATTTTAATAACATTTGCTGCTACACGTTTTGTACCTCATCGAAAAAATATAAAGGCGCATCAGCCAAATTATTTTTGCGAAATAACATACAATGAGGAACGACGATACTTCACTTAGTACCTCAACAGTATCAAGTGGTAGTGCTCAGGGAAGTATACGCCATTCTTATAATGAACCTCGAGCTATTGTATCATCATCCACATCTGTCGGAATGTATTCTAGTAATTCAAGAAAACTAATTGACACAATTGAAGCTGAAGTAACGGAGTGCAAGTGCGATGTATTTGGTGACGTTTCAACACTTCAATTAGCAAAATTCAATAAAATTGGTGGTCATAGCATAATTTATAAATATGATAGATATGTAATTAAGGAGCTTAATGGTGAAGATATTGTTTATGAAAGAATCATCAATGATTTCCCTGATTTAAATATTTATTTACCTAGATGTAAAGGTACAATCAAATTGAATTTGAATGATAAAATTCAGAATTATTTGGTGTTGGAGGATTTAACTTACAAACTTTTAGAACCTTTTGTGGTTGATTTGAAAATGGGCACTCGTCAATATGGTATTAATTCAACAAATGAAAAAATCCGTAGCCAAAAATTGAAGTGTAAAAATTCCACATCTCTTAGATTGGGAATTCGTTTGTGTGGTTTACAAACAATAAACAAAAATGGGAAATTTGAATTATATGATAAGTATTATGGTCGTCAATTAGATGGAAAAGAATTTTTGAATAATCTTGTTAGATTTTTGAATAATAAAAGGCGGTATCATTTACTTAAGAAAAATTTGATTATCATTAAACAATTGCAAAACATTTATCAGTTGGTAAATCAACTTGAATATTTTAGATTTTATGGGTCATCAATTTTAATCGTTTATGATAATAAAAATGATGATCAAGTTATTATTAAATTGATTGATTTCAGTAAAAGTTTTATATTACTGAAGGATGAATTCGAAAAACTTGAACTCATGAGTTCAAAAGATTATGGATTCCTTAAAGGTCTTTTCCATTTAATTGAACTGTTCAAGTTAATTTTTGAAAAAGTTAGTGGATTAAATTTTAATAAATCAGAGGATGAATTATTAAAAGTTATTTATGAGACTAAGGATGAGTACATGGACTATTTTAGTGGAGAACTAGAATTCCAAGCATTTACTTATGAATTTGATGAATTAACCAGTGATTAAAATCATAGGTTACGGCATTAGCATATTAGCATCAGGGAGCCATTAGGGCTGGAAAATTGTAAATTACACCTAATTTAATGATATATTTGAAAAAGTTTTGTAGATTTATTAATCTTTACTAGAATCTCTTGGAATAGCAAAGGCAGAGGATAAGAAATTTCTAAAGCATTAAACTTAATGTATAAATTCCATTACAATAGAAGTAGTTATCATATGACGTGCCATGCATTCCGGCTTTATCAGATTGACGTACGCGAATACTTTCACATAACAACCTATCTGCGAATCTCGAGACTTGAAACATCAAAGCCAGAATGTCGCAGATAAAAGCCCAGATGTATCTAGATGAAATTCAGGTTAGCAATGATTACGAATTGGATTGGTTAAATTTAATCTAACCCCTAACCCCTTACATTTTGATTGTAAACCCTTTAGGCTTGATATAATAAAACAGCTGTAAGCTCTACGCTTAGCGGCTACTACTAGTTGTAGCCGGTGTAGGTGCAAATGACACGCCGTAGGTTCCTTACTCCGCGGGTAAAGTAGTTGGTATGATAAACAAAAATCACGGTAAATACAATAATCTGAAATAGTTCTCCAATTAAATTAATCAGGGTTATTGATAAGAACCCAGCATATTGTTAATTATTGAATTTGGTTACAAGTATGGCAATTAAATTAGCCTATATGTAACATATGAAAATATATACGACATTATTGTTAGACGACATGAAGGAGTTGCCTTTTTAAAAATCGTATCATGATGTAATAAGTGAGAAAGTTTCCTAAAACAGTTTACCTAATTCAAAAATGTCGTTTTGTGACTGGGACTGCGGGATGAAATTTACCACTGCATTGCCAAGTGCATGGACAATTTAAACATGTTGTAAGGGTGATAAAAGGGTGTTCTCAATCGAGAAACAGTTGGGTCTTCGATCTGTAGGTTGGATATTTGATTCCTCCAACTTTTGCATATCGAATGGAGTTTTTCTGGTTCCCATGTCACTTTTAATATCAAATTTAGGCATTAAATTTAAAATCGTGAGTGCAATTACCGTACTGAGATTTACTTCTGAGGGATTTATTATTTCGATAGAAATTTTTTATTGTCACAATGCTCGAACCAGACACTCAATGTGACTTATTTCGCGCAGCCCGAAAACTTTTTAAATATAAATATCCTCAAAATTCTGGAGTACAAAAATACTAGTTCTTTAATCCGTTTTTTAATAAAAGGTTTCAGATTTACTCAACCCCCCGTTTAAAAGTTTTGAACTTTCTAACACCTATTTATTCAACTTTGTTAAAAGTTTTATAAACCCCATTTGTGTATATACATATATTTTGGGTATATACACATTTCATTGTCAAACAAGTTTAAAAGTACCTCATTAATTGATACTTTTATTCATTTGTTAAGGAATAAGTTGTTACAACACCTAAATCTATTTGTGTTGAAGTGATAATTTCTTGAACTTATCGAGATTACCTACTGATTTTTGTTTTTATTGGATTTTTGTTTAGGAGAATAGGAAATCCATTATGTATTGATTGTTGCTTTGCATTCTATCCAATATCATAATTTTAATTTTAATCAAATCTAATCAAGTTATACAAAAAAAAAATAAGAACTTCATCCATTCATTATGTCAATCATTAAATTAAGCAAAAAGAAGTCTGTGTCAAGCACCTCGAGCAACTCATCCAATTCCAGTAACGAATGTTACTTTGCTCCTCACACCAAAAACTTCGTTAAATTTGACGAAAAGAGAGATTACAGGAAAAGATGTAGCAAAAAGTGTGATAAGAAAGGCCCTGCTTCTGTAAGCCTTTGTTTGAGTAAATAATTCTGTATTATAACTGTACCATTACTTAATCATACATTTTCAAAGTAACTTATTAATTTGTTTCTCGAGGATGGTCATAAGATAAATGATGGAACTGGTTATGGCAATAGTTTATGGCAATAGTTTATGGCTAATAGTTTAGGGCTAATAGTTTAGGGCTAATAGTTTTGGCTATAGTTTTATGCTAATGTTTTGTTTTGTCATTAATCTTTACGTATAGAGTACATTCTCGATACCTTTGTTGTCTACATTTGTCTACATTTGTTTTAGAGATTATGGTAACATTTGACTTCCTTAATTTAAATGCTGGTTGCTTAAATTAAGGAGACACGTAATTTTCTCGTAATATTTAATCTACTTGTATAAGTAAAATGTAAGCACAGTTGTAGTATTCTAATCTACGAAGAAGATCAAAATAGAACTACTGGGCTATTAATTTATCAGGCAAGAGAGTCCAATAATAGTATCTTCTGTATTACTAGTCAATTTATTCCTGATATAATTAGCGAAGATTTTTTCACTCATCTCAAGCTTTTATACTCGAGACGCGCACCAAACAAATAAACTATGAGTGATTTTGAAAAATACAGGGATATATTAATTCAGGAGATCAGTAGTTCAATTAACTCTATTGTGTTGAATCTTAATACCTTGAACAGATCATTGCACAATTCTGTTCAGGTTAGTAAAGACTTTGAGAATGTGAGCGAGCTCTGGTCAAACTTCTACAGTGGGTTAAAGAACGAACTGCAAATTGAAGAAGGAGCTGAACAGAGCCAACAAAGCCAACAGGATGAACACAATGAACAGGATGATGGAGATGACCAAAACCAACACAATGAACAGGATTATGAAAAAGACCAAAATGAATACAATGAGCAGAATGAAGAAATACAAAGAGAAGGTGGTGATAATGAGGATGTGGACGATCTGGCATCGAGAAATCCATCTGAAGCTAAGTAATTTTATCATTATACATTATATTACACTATTTACTTAGTTTATGTAACGACTCAACTTTACGATTTTTACTGAGACCGATTTTGTAGCGATTGTTTGGAGTGATCTTATTGAGAATATCCAGTAATTTACCGGGTTTTTGCACCCTGCCATTTTGCCTTATGCATTTGGTTAATGTTTGGACCTCACTCCCATGATCTGGAACCAACGTAGCTGGTGAGTGTGGAGGAGTACTGGATGTATGATTTGGTTTTGTTTGTATCGTTAGTTCTTCTACATCTATAATTTCTGTAGTTTGGTCTAGTGAATCCTGTTCAATTGTTACTTGATGGCTCCTTTCGGGTTTCTGAGGGCTGCTTTTTGGATTGTATAGTGGGATTTTCGGACTCCTCTTGCAAGTCTCTGTCTCATTTTCCAGATCTTGTGATAGTACTTGACAATCACTTTCGCTACTCAAATCGATTACTTCCTCCATAATCCCCTCGGGTGAATCATCTTCCTGGTCTTGTATGATTTCTTCACCATGTCGTATTCCCTGTTTGGACTGACTCTTTTTCGGGTTTTGGTGTATGGTTTTATCAACTAGTAACGTAAACTCGACTTCACTGCTCTCTACTTCTTCAATCTGGGTGAGTTGCAGATCTGTTTGAGTAAGTATCACTTTGATACTTGTATCAGGTAATTTTCCTGCATCAAGATCCGCCAGCCATCCTAAATTTATCTCATCTAAAGGAACATTCTTTCGGTCCATTTAACATAAATAGCAGATTCGCGTCCATTTATTTTTCAAATTCAATTCAGACGACTATCTTGAATTCAAATTGGACTTAAATAAAGAAATCTTCTACTCATATACTTCAGGTCATCGTCAACGTAGTACAATAGTACAAATGCTTTCTTTGGAAAGTTTTTAAACTAATGTGTCAATTAAGACCCCCCTACACCCACCCTATGCCCAAGACTATTCATTTATTAGTTAAATCTTGAGTTTAAATTCCCTGCTTTATCCCTTATTAGAATAGTTTTTCTGTTTACAAAAGCATATAACATTGCAGAGATCTATTCCGGCACGTAAGGATTTGTGGGAATTGAAGTCTTGAGACTTTCCCAAAGTGTATTGACTTTAAAAGTACGTACTCTTTTACATTAGCCAAAAGACTGACAATGATGATACAATGTATCATAATACTTATGTAGTATGCTTATTCTGAAGTGTTTAGTGGAAGATAGGAAAATAAGGCTGATATTCTTTTTAGTCGGAATTGGATGGTATGTTGGAATGATAATTACCTGATCTTACTAACTATTCTATTTATGAACCTAATAGACTCAATTGCACTAATTGAGTAATTTTGTATTCTTGGAATACTTTTTTCTTTGAATAACTTTCCATTCAGGCAACGATTGATGATATTCATTGAGAGTACAATTGTAATCCGTTAATTCATTTTTCTCTTATCTAATCAGAAATTATTAGATATGTATTATCGTTACTATTAAACTATTTGCTTGTCTAGCATTAGAACCTCTCTATAGGATTTATTCACATAATTACACATTTGGAACAAGTGGATTCTGGTTCCTTAACAGCTGGTTTTTGTTGAGCATCTCTTTTTTCAGCTGGCTTAGCTGCTTCTTCAGCTACTTTCTTGACTGGAGCAGTTTCTTCATTTACTTCAGTTTCTTTACCTTCTTTAGTTTCAGTCTCTTTTTCTTCAGATTTAGTGTGTACGAGTTTGGTTGCAAAATTGTAGAAAGTCTTACCTTGAATTTCAGCAACATCTAATTCAAGTTTACTTGGTTGTCTAGAACCATCACCACCAGCAATAACACCAGCACCCCATGGAGAACCACCATGAACTTCTTCAACGTTAGTCAACAATGGGAAGGCTTCACCGTAACCCAATGGAACGTAAATCATACCATGATGAATGAATGAAGATAATGCATTTCTAACAGTAACTTCTTGACCACCACCTAAAGAACCAGTGGAAACGAAAGTACCGAAAGGTTTACCGTATAAAGCACCTGAAGCCCATAAACCTCCAGTTTGGTCCCAGAATGATTTCCATTGAGAAGGTAAATTACCATATCTTGTTGGGATACCGAATAAGAAAGCATCATATTCTTTTAAAGTTTCAACAGTTGCAATTGGGGCATCAGATTTTGGAGCAGCATGAATGGTTTCTAAAATATCAGCTGGTAACGTTTCTTCAACTTGAAAGATATCAGCTTTACCACCAGCAGTTTCTATACCAGCTTGAATTGGCTTGGCCAAAGTTTCAATATGACCATAAGTTGAGTAATATATGATAGCGATTTTAGGAGCCATTTTTAGTTTAAGCGATTGGGGATTATGCAATTTTATGTTTTAGCCTTCTCCTTGAATATCAAAATGCGACAATATATTTGTAATTTTATTAGTTAGCCTTAATAATCAATTAGTAAAACATGCGGGTCGGAATTGAGGCTATGGTGGCACCATCTGCTTTTACAGTGGCATCAATAATTATAGTATTTGTTAGGAAAACATATCCTTCAACTCGGTCTTAAAAGGGGACAATCTTCCGACACTCATCTATATAGTATCATAAACTTTGGATAAAATCTTAAACGTCAATCACCCTATCGAAAACTCGCATATTGATGGCAGCCCCATTTTTTAAGTGTGGCACAATTTATTACTAAAATCGAGGGTAATTAAAAAAAAACCGGATTTCAAAATTGTCGAGAAATTTACTAAACGATTATTAAGGGACTAGATATAAATCTTGCAACCTCGCTCATTTGAAATCTAATTAACTCAATTTCACAATGGCTCCCAAAATTGCTATTATCTACTACTCTACTTACGGTCACATCTTTACCGAAGCTAAAGCTATCCAAAAGGGTGTTGAATCTGCTGGTGGTAAGGCTGATCTTTTCCAAGTTAAAGAAACTTTACCTGAAGAACTTTTAGCTCAAATCCATGCTGCTCCAAAGGAAGATGTTCCAGAAGCTACTGTTGATACTTTACAAGAATATGATGCTTTCTTATTTGGTATTCCAACTAGATATGGTAACTTACCAGCTCAGTGGAAATCATTCTGGGATCAAACCGGTGGTTTATGGGCTTCAGGTGCTTTATACGGTAAGCCATTTGGTCTTTTCGTTTCCACTGGTTCTTTAGGTGGTGGTCAAGAAGTTACCGCTCTTAATGCTTTATCTTCATTCATTCACCATGGTATGATTTACGTTCCATTGGGTTACGGTGAAGCCTTCCCATTGTTGACTAACGTTGAAGAAGTTCATGGTGGTTCTCCATGGGGTGCTGGTGTTATTGCTGGTGGTGATGGTTCTAGACAACCAAGTAAACTTGAATTAGATGTTGCTGAAATTCAAGGTAAGACTTTCTACAACACTGTGCAAAAATTTTAAATAATTTAGATTAGACAATTTTAGATTAGATAATGGAATGTCCTTATGCCAAACATATTTAATTGTGATTTTAAAAGTTACTAAAGCTTTAACATCATCTAAAATATTCTAATTTTAAGCTCTAAATTCTAATCTAATAATACATAAGATTGGATCTAAATTTATATGGAGAATTGAAATTGGCACTATAATTACAAAAAAAATAAGAATTGAAAGGGAAGAATTTAATCAAGTTAAATCTCTAAATCTTCCGTATCACCTGAAGTAGTTAGAGCGTAGCATGAGATAACTTCTTCGTCATCAGACAATACACTAAGCAAAGGGGAAATGTCTATGGATGTCGGTGTAGGTGGGATTGAACGCCTTCCGTTGGGAATGATTGGAGGTTTGTGATGCCTCGCAAATATCAAAAGCCTTTCCATTACCTTAATAAATTTGAAATTGTCATTGAAGTATTCAGCTTTTAAAGAAATTGGAGGCATGTCAAGAACGTCTATCATTTGGCTTGAAAGCAGGTTGATTTTTCCACGGGTGAAGGTTAAATTTTTCAAAAAATCATCGGATTTGAAGCACTTCAATTTTGAGTTTTGGATTAACAAAGAATTAATATCGCTCAAAAGCCACTCTAGATCGATGTTAATCTCCAATACTTCTATTGCTATCATCATCGAGGTTAAACTTATGGAAGAGGCTGTGTTTTGGAAATATATTTCGGGGATAAACTGTGTTAATTCACAGATATAAATGGTAAGCACTTTCAAATCAGTTAAAACTGTAACTGGTAGGTTGAAAGTTGATGTAATATAATGCAACAAGATATCAACAAAGACATCAAATGTGGGGATATCAATGGACCAATTTAACAGACTTAATATGTGATTTTCCATACCAGTAAATAATTCATCTGTATAATAATTGCAGCACATATCACTCAAATCACTCAATTTTGGTATTCTAGTTCTAGGATCAAACATCTTGGAACTGATCCATAAGCATGAAAGTCCTAATAACTGATAATGTTCCCTTTTAACTATTCTTGTTGAGCAATATCTATCAATTAAATTGACAGTCGCTGGAAATGTTGATTTAGATAATTTTAACTTATCAATAACCTCTAATAGATAATCCAATAGTAGGGGTCTCATCTGTAAGTTAATTTCAGGCTGCTCTTGAAACATTGTGAGACTGGGAGATGTCGAATGTTCCAATAAAAGTAATTGATCCAACATTTCTATTTGATATTCATCGATTAATTCCTTATGGGCTTCATACTCTGATAGTTTTAAGGGTGAAATAGCAACTTTGTTATGGATTTTATGTTTTCTTGTAGCATTTGGGTTTGGAGATCCTTCCATACTATATGAGTTGAATTAACAATTTAGAGAAAATTATATTGAATATTCAATTGGTTATTTGTAGTAACAGTAGTGACTGGAGTAGAGAATTCAATGCACGGAAGATTAATGTGTATGTCAATAACGAAAGCAGCTGTAAAATTTTGGTCCATACTTCAGCAGGATTGGGGATCTGTGGAGATATAATTGATTTGAGTAATCTTTTGAAACGGTAAATAGAGAGGTGCAGTCTGAAATTTGAGTTGACTTAGACCTACTGCTATCTGAAAAGAAACAAATTAATTGAAAAACTGGGGCATAAGGGAACAATCAATGCTTTAAATGCTTTTACATAATTCAAAAAGTGGCAGTAAAGCGCTAACAATATATACGTTAACAAACCATGCGTATGCAAAGAGTGCCTTATGATCTGTTCGTGGAGCTTCTGGAACCTAAGTTATTTTTAGTGAATGTAAGAGAAACAAAGTAAAATTGTTCTCGTATCCACTAAGACTTACTAGAATAAGCAAGTGTTCTATTGTTTCTTTCTGCTGCATATTTCTTTTTCGCATTTTTTTTTTTTATTTTCTATTTCAGAGATCGATATTATTGGGCCATAATTAGTGCGATAGTAGTTAAAACTTAGTCTAATTACACGTTGATGTGAGATAGGGTTTTGGCATTTAACCATTATTTCAAATAGGTAAAGATCAAGGGATATTGATATCTAAGTTCCACCCAAACTGCTTCCAAATCATCGAATATTTCTTTTGTTTTACACCAGTTGTCTACTTATGAGTGGGGTAAGATATAATCCTCACTATAAAGCGGCGATCTTAATTTATATCCTGGCCCCTAACCTGATGTACTCCTTGACAATAGAACGCCCTCCGCATCACTAAAATAGGTTCTGGAAAAGTGAAACAGAGACCGCATGCATTAGAAGACACTTAAATGCCAGAACGCTAAAATAAAGAAGGTCAGAAGACAATGCAATTAACCAAGAGTAAGGAGAATTTAATTTTAATAATAGAATTACTTACCTTCGATATTATTAACAATGCCCCTAATTAGTGTCGAAAATTTTTCGTGGATGAGCAAACAAAAAATTGAAAAACAGAAGCTTAATCTTACTTCTCTTTGGTTTACAAGCGATATAAGTTCGAAAATAAATAAACTCACTTGGTTTCCACCGGGTTTAATAAATATATGCCAATTAAAAATGGTATGATCTTTATTTCAAATTTCATTTATGCATTGTTTCTCTCTAAAAACTGGCTTAATCGTTTTATTTAATTTTAAAAAAAACAATATATGCATGAATTTTAATTCTTCTGTACAACGTAACTAATAATTAAAATTGAATTAATTAAATGAGAGTCGCAACGAGAGTCAAATAGCTTGCGCCCCACCATTGACTGCTAATTTTTAAATCAAAGACTGACGATTCACCACTCTATTATAGATTCAGATGGTTGGTTAAAGTATACTAGCTCGATGATCAGCGAGTCCTAGCTCATAATCTTAAGAACAACTTTTAAGTTAACTCAAATTAATTGTTTCTGTGCGATTGCGGGTTACGTACACCTACGGCACTAGGCAGGAAACCAAACGAAAAATGTCGCATCAGGTAACGTAACGTTCACCGGAGATATACTTGAGTTAATTTACAGCCTTCACCGGCAAAGCCTGGCTATGCATACAAAGTAATCTGAGCATTGTGTTAAGATCTGCTAGTGGCTAAATTTTGCCGCATATTTTTGTCCGGACGGAGGACCATAACTCACATTAAAGATTCAAGATACCAAAAAAACAAGGAAACCTTAGGGTTATGGTTCCATTCAATAATTTAAAGATTAAGAAATATAACGAGTAGAGTAAGGTAGGAAATTGCTGCAAAAATTGTCTAACGCGAGTCGACAATGAGCCACTTTACCTTGAACGGTATTAATTTTCAAACAATTCTTGATTTGTCTTGTGAAAAATGTATACAAACCCTTTAGTTGACGAATCACTATAAAGAATCCTCTCGATAAGAAACAAGCGAAAATTTTGTACCCCGATATTCGAGTTCTAATTGACATCTTAATTTCCTGATGATTGGTGATTTCGCTACAAACCCCCTTCGAGATTATTGAATATATATTTACATTTGAGCTGAGAACTTTAAATCACAACAGACCGGGACAGATATATCAAAATCAATTATCAACTTGGTTACTTTACAATCATTTCTTGAAACTGTCACGCTAGAGTTAAAGACCTTCTTCAAACAAGCGGGGCAAATTTTACGACATTTTCTGCTACGCGACATTTTCATGCTTCGAAAATTCCCGGGGACAGAACCTGCAATTTTGACTAATCGTAGGTCAGTATAATTTGCGTAATTTTTAGATTTACCGCGGGGTTATTTGAGAGGCATCGGAACATTTCTGTCATCTTTTAATTAGGACCGCGGTTATTTCATTGTTTGAAAAGAACTTGGAAAAGAAATTACCTGAAACTTGATTGATTCAGATTTTATTGATCTAAATAAAATAGCCGTATTGGATTTATTTTGTGTAGGTGATAAATCCCTGGAGATAGCAGGAATTGAGTCCTTGTTTAAAATAAAATTAATTTTTCCAATTATGGTGCATGTAAGAGCGACCCTAGATTAGGAGAAGTCAAAAATAATTATCGAAAATATTACTGAAACTAGTACCTGTATACAGAATTAAGATTAGACGAGTTATGTTCGTATACGTGAGAAGAATCTTCTAAGGAAACGAAGCGCTGGTACTCTGTTCAATCAGAGGTTATCTTTCGATAGGCTTTTACTTGAAATTTTATTATAATCCTTCATCTCTCGAAGTATATAGGGCGCAAAAAATGAAAGCTTTGCAGTATTAGTGATGCAATTTCACTAACTTTTATGTTAAGTGTACTTGCATGCTCTCTATTAATCGGATGCGCATCATTGAAGGGGATCCGAAATTTTAAATCGATTATAATGACAAACAGATTTCTTTGAGATGCATTGTTTAATGGTTACGAAGAGCGAATATAACAATGAGTTCACTACTGACTTGCCTAGGCGTATGATGTTTAAGTTGAACTTTAGTCAGCATAACGGTGTTATACCGACCAATCAGCCACTATGATATAGGAGAGTATACTATATTCCCTGACATGCTTTGTTTAAAAATTCCAGATCCATTTTAATGAATGGAGTAAAAAAGAATAATCATTCGTAAGCAAAACCCGATATTATTGATGTTATACTTCAAATATAAGCTCCATAAATACTCCTGGATTGGATCCTAAATGCTGGAATGGTATAATATTATTACAATAGAGATGGTTTTTCAGCCCAAGGAAAAATCAAATTTTGAGTAAGAAAGTGGAGGTGAGGTGTTTTCCTTGTTTCATGAATTTCTTTTGTATAAGTCCCTGAAGAAATCTGAATTCAAATTTAAATGGAAATCACCAATACAACTCTGTCCTCGTTCTGCAATACCATTCAACCTGAAATACAACAAAATTTTATTTCGATTCTGAAAGACGTTGATGATTTAAGTACACCTTCATCAAGTTCATTCACTGTGCGACAAAGAGGAATACTGACTATAGCCTTTTCGGTTTGCCTAAGCCTTAGCAATTGATTGGAGTCTGCAATTTTTCATATCTCGCTAAAAAGATAGTTCTTTCCCTATAAATTTCTGAGGTGCGAATAAATGGGGAACGAAGTAGCATGAGCTTTAAACATTTATTAATTACATGAGAGGGTTATATTTGCGACCCCAATGACAAATTCGTGGCTACAAAAATTAAAGGTTCCAGAAATCTACCTTTCTAAAAACCTAATAGCGCTTCAAAGTCGAATCCCGGCTTCGTTGATCTTATACGTGAAATCCAACTAGAGAAAAGAACACCCCAAAATTTTTCCCGGAAAAAACTGTGGCTCATTTTTTGGATTCTCCGAAAATTTTTTGAAAATTTTCAGAATCCATTGAGCGCTTTCCCGCCATTGGGTTTAAACAAATGAAACCTTCTGGAAAAGTACTTAAAAGGTTCCAATTTAGTTTCGTATTCATTTTTATCTGGTTTTCAAAACCTAAGGGGACTTTTGAAAAAAACAACTAACAAATATGTATAAACTAAAATGTGTGCAAGTCTACCCAAAGCGACGGAAAAAGTGCTTACAATGCATGTTTAAACAAGATAATTGGAAGCCCTATTGAACGTTTCATCCTTGTTCTTGAGAAAAAAAAAGGTTTTTTTTTTTGATATTCCCCTGATTATGTTGATATTACTGAACGAATCTACTAGCAAGTATTATGGTCGAATAGATCTAATTCATTCAAAGGTGATAATGGGAGTGGGGCATTAAACCTTGATCCGATGAAGGGCCCTGCTGGAGCTTCGATCAAAGGATTTTATTGCTCGTTGTCGTTGCTTTGTAGATATCTTTGATATGAACTTTTCGTAAACTGCCCCACCTTTACATTTCACTCACAATTTGCTTTCTAGAACAATCGAGCGATCAGATTTCTCAATTTTCAAATTTAGTTGGGTGGTTCGGGGTACCTTTTCAGTCACCTTAAATCAGCTAATCAACAATTATAGCAGATCCAGGAATTTAAGAAGCTAGGTTTAACATATTGAAAGTACGGTTTATCACTACCAATCAGCCCTGTGAATGGAAAGTGATTTATCAAATTTTTTAGAGCCAGATGATACTTTGCATAGTCTTCAGAAGCATTAGTTAACTTCTCAAATTTAAAGTTCTTTAATTCTATTCTGTTTTTTTTATTCTCAATCAACGGTTTTTAAACTATGGCTGCGAAAAAAAAGCGATAGTGTGCAGTGCAGCCCTGACCGTTTACAATGCCAATCACCATATTACATTGATGTTCCAGTGAACTAAAAGCGTTATTGAAAGGAGAAGACTTAGATACGTTAAAGTGGGAGTAAATATTCCTCACACTATATGTTTCTTGGCCCTTCTGAAATTACTTTCGGGTTGGCTTTAAGGATATTTTCCGTCCCAATCATATTCACTTGAGCAACTTATATATAGAAACATGCAGCAGAATTTGAATCAAAATTTTTGGTTTCAAAACCCCAATATATATAGAAAGAGGGTTAGGCTTCAAATTGTTTCAGTATATTTGTAGAAATTTGACTATTAATAATAGCTATACGAATAGAAATGATACGTTATCCAAGCACCGAATTAATTCATAAGCAAGGAAAAAATAATGTAAAAGGGAAAAGTTGGGTTCAAGGAACTTATAAAACTAATAAAGCAAGACCCAAAATCACGGATATAATTCCTCCTTCTCTGGATCCAATACCCTCATAAGAGCTTGCCTTT